>VDFB02324933.1:0-65782 GCA_007258455.2 Sequoia sempervirens
TGAAGAAATTATATACTGCATTTTCTAGTCAAGTAATTAACTATGAGCTTGACATATATCGAGAGCAAACAAACATTACAAAAGAAGACTTAAGGTTTTTCCTTGGAGAAACTGAATTCGAGGAGAAAATTCCAGCAAAATTGAGGCAAAACACTCACATATCCACTATCTTCAAGGGAAAATACAATCTTTGGCCTCTTGGGCACACAACCAGCCTGAAACCATCCTTAATTGAGTCCCTAAGATCATGCATAGATCTCTTACAGTATTTAGTTCTGATTTTTCCTTGTACAATCTACTTGGAATCGATGAATCCTTTTGGAATTCACTTTTGGATTTTTCTTGTATATGCACATTGGCAACTACTCATGAATCCTCAATTCAGCTCTAGTGTTATGCAATAAAATAACATGATGACTACAGTGAATGCCTTATCCTATGAATAATCGAAATTTTGTATATTTTTAAAATTTTCCTATTTCTTAATTGCTGTACCCTGGTTTGCCCAAAGAAAAGGCTTCCCATCCCTTGCTCTCCCAGAAATGTGTCCCAACATTTCCTGCCATCCCCTTCTTGGAAACACCATGGAACATAGAATTATTCTTGTACAGAGTCAACAGATCCACCAGGAATCTCAGAACTTCTTAGAAGTTGAAAAGGAAGGAAATTCAAAGCATTTCTGCATGTTACGAATGGTTCTAGACATGTGGCAAAACTACTGCTCAAGTACAAAATTGTAGTGGCAGTTCCATAATTGATGCAGAGTTTACTGGCAGTTTCCCATAGGGGCCTGCAATACTCCCTTTTTTTTCATTTTTCTTTCTTCTGATGCCTTCACCCTCCACTCCACCATGTGCCTTCTAAACCATGTTGCATTTCACCTATGAAGTCAACTGATCATTTAACAGATCATCCGGCAAATACTCCCAGGCTTACTGACTGTTTTTAATGTCAAATTAATAATCACATTCAGTTGTCTCAGTTATCTCACATTTGGCCAGGGTGATCTCATGTTTTCAAGAAACTAAGGAAAAGGCTTGCATAGGAAATTCTTTTCAAGAATAGAGCTTTCCTGTCATAGATTTACCATTTTCAAACAGTTATAGACTGGGCTGCAGAGCTCATCTCCTTCCCCAGAAATAGACCCCCAGAAATAGACTTACCTTTAAGGAACACTCTGTTTCAACATGGAAAATATAGTGCAATAGACAAACATCCCAAATGTCATGTCCCCATTTCCGCCAGGGACCTTATTTTAAATGTTGGTGGGAAAAATGGCGTTTCTCAGCACCAAAATAACTATATAATATTAAATAATAATATAAATTTAATAATTAAATAATAACATTTGAATTTGAACAATAATAATAATTATTATTTCCTTTCCCGGTCGACCCAATTGGAAGACGCCATAGTCACATATATGAGGTGGCCCACTTAGCAAGGATCCCAATCTTCATCTTCCCATCCTTTTCCATTCCCTCACGATTGGTCTCCTTATATTGTTACACCATGATAAGGGAGTGAGATTGGGAAAGGTGTCCTAGTAGCCAACTCTCCTAGGCCCAATTGCAATACCCTTTTGTATCAAGGCAGTACCCCCTTGGCCCTTTGTAGGCTCATCTTGTCCCCCCTTGGGTGGCATACCTAGAAGAGGCCTGCTCGCTGTACTCCTTTGGCAAATCTCCTTATCTTGTTGCATCATGATAGGGGAGTGGGGTTACAAAGGGTGTTTTGGTGGCTCTACTCTCCTAGGCCCAAAGGTAGTACCCTTTGAGACAAAGGCAAGTACCCCTTTGGCCTCCTTGGGACTACTTGGTCCCCCATTATAGAACACATTGGTCCTCCATTATAGGACACTCGGTCCTCCATTATAGAACACATAGGTTCTCCATTATAGGACACTTGGTCCTCCATTATAGAGGTGGCATACCTAGGAGAGTGCCCCATTGCTTCCCCCTCTTGTAATCTCCCTTCTTCTATCATGGTGCAAATACACACATAGTAATTTAGTCAAATTCAGACTTGCAAATAATCATGAGTAATATCAAATTCAGACTGGCAAATAATCATATCAGCAATATCAAATTCAGACTAGCAAATAATCCTATCAGCAATACATAATGGATTATGATTATGAATAGTGACATGCATGAAAACCTTGATCCTATTTAACCATTTATTATATCCTTTAATTATTCCATCAACTTACAATACAAACTGGACCTTTATTGCCCGCAGATCTCTTACTTTTCTTTTTCCTAATTCGATGTCCTCTTGCTTTTAATTTTCTGCTTTTTATATGATTCAACTTGCCTAAAAAGATATAGCCACTTTTTATAGGATTCGACTTGCCTCAAAAGATATAGCCACTTGCCAAAGGATGTGGTTCTCCTCACGTTTCATGCCCTTTGGCATCAATCACACCTTTTCTTGGAGTGACATCCCTTTTATATGGTGATCGCTCCTCTTCACCATTCGTGGCTGTTGAATAATTGACCGCTGCTGTTTAATGGTTTATTCTTCCTTCTTACTTAGGAATCGGTGCATTTATTTATTTATCTATTAAGTTATTAACTAATGCATAATCATAATATTGGTTCCTTGTGAATATTTTTTATTATTATGATATTTTTAATTAATAATATTAATTATTCTATTTCATACTATGATATTTGTATTATAATTATAATGTTATCTATGATAATTATAATTATAATATTTAAATTGCAATTACTCATATTTATATTTTAATATTTATTTGTTTTTGTTATTCATATTTTAATATTTCATATTTGGTGTTACAATTTTCAGGGGACATGACAATTATATTGTACTAAGTATAAAATATTATTAAAAGTGTGTATATATATATATATATATATATATATATATATTATGGCAGTACCTAGCTGTATTGAATCCAGGGAAAAAAAAAATTGCCCTACCAGTGAACCCAAACTCCAAACCTGTACCCAGCCCCATACTTGTTGCAACTTAGATTAATTTTTTGAAATGTACAGAACATTGCTTGCAGTTTTTCATGTGGTGTTATACTATATATATATATATATATAGTATGGCAGTACCTAGCTGTATTGAATCCAGGGAAAAAAAAACTGCCCTACCAGTGAAGCCGAACTCCAAACCTGTACCCAGCCCCATACTTGTATTGCAACTTAGATTATTTTTTTGAAATGTACAGAACATTGCTTGCAGTTTTTCATGTGGTGTTTTTTTCTATTTAGTTCAATTTTTATTTGTTTCCTATAATGAATACAATTTTTTTTTCGTGCTCTTGCATTTTCCTTGGACATGATCTCAGCTTCCCCTTGGAATGTTGACAAATTTCCGTCATTCTGTTTGCAACAATTTGCATATTACAATGGACTTAAATAACCTGATTACTTGTGAAAAAAGAAAAGCATACAGACTGCTTTTCTACTTGGTCATAGGAACTACGTGAAAAAAAGACAAGATGATCATGTTTTGTCTGATATAAGTTGTAATGTCCATATCTTTTTAACTTTTCATTGATAAATATATTATCTAACAGATAAAGCAAAGGAATTAGAAGTATAATGAAATGCTTGATAATGATTCTAGAAAGGTGACACAAATTTGACAAATTATGGTGTACTAAATGGCATTGCTGTATTTTTCTCATAGCAAATGATCATTTTCATTTTATATTTTCCTGTTAATCTATTATAAGTTTTTTTCAGACTGACCTGAAGGACTGGGTTTTACGCAGGTGTTTTTGCCACAAGAAGACCATTGATATGGGATATGTCTGTTCAGTTTGTCTCTCTATCTTCTGTGGACCCTCCAAAAAGTGTTCTACATGCGAGTAAGAAAATATGATTGTCCAGAGTTTAGGACTTGAACTTATATTGCATCAATCATATAGGTTTCATTATGCTATAAGGAATTGCATTTATATATGCCAATAATTCAGCATGTTGTAGTGTCTGTAAACATTATGCATGTCTTCTGTGACTGTTGATATATGATTTAACACAACTATATGTAGAAACCATTTTGCTTATTTTAAGGTAGTGGAGAACACAATGAGCTGCAAAAGATGTATGTATTGTATAGATGATACTATGCAATTTTATGTCTTAGGGACTGTTGTGACCTATTTCACACATCACCCCATTGCAAATGGGGACCCTTGGTGGTTTGCTCTTAGGGTTTAGCTTTGAGTGGCAATTTCATAATCTCTGTTGCTCTAGGAATTTCATGTCAAAGTCTGGTGTCATCACCCGAGCCAAGTTGAGAATTTGAGCCTGAAACTGAACATGAACGTTATAGAAGTGCTTAGAAGACCCGGTAGACGAGGATTGCCTGTGCTTTCGCTCAATTCTGACACTTCCTATTTTTTAGGGATTCTGCATTTTTGCTTTTTTGCTTTTTTCGTTTTTGGCATTTCTGGACCAATCTGGAATTTACTATTTTTAGAAAGTTGTTTTTTGCTTTTTTTCTATTTTTAGTAAGTTTCTATTTTTAGAAAGTGCTAGGTCTTATTGGCAGTGGAGTCGAAAATTTCCACTTTTAGAATTGAAAAGCAAGGAAAAATCAAGCAAAAATCTTAAAAAATCGGAAAAATATGAGAAAAGCAAAGAAAAGCGCATGCAAAGGTCTAAAAAGCAAGGAAAAGCGCATGCAAAGGTCTGAAAAGCAAGGAAAAGCGCATGCAAAATTTGGAAAATTAATTGAAAATCGCACCTTCAAGGAAGAAAAATCAACGAAAAATCAAGTAAAAAGCAGGAAAATTATGGTGAAATTTGCCCAAGTCTGGAGAGGTGCGCCCCATATGAAATCCAGTTGAATCATGAAAAAATCCATTTAAAATTCATTCATCAAAATGAAATCCATTTGAATTTTGGAAAAATCCAATTAAAATTCATCCATTTGAAAAGTCTTGCTAAAATTCGCCCAAGAAATCTAGTTGGATGATTCAAAATTCTAGTTGGTGAATGTATCTAAAGGTGAAATTTTTTCTAAGGCAAATGAAAATTCAAATTGGGACTTCAAGAATTCCAAGATGAAGTTAAAATCCACTTGAAAGGATAAAATTCCCAGTTTAAAGTCGAATTTCCAATGAGAGAATTGAAATTTTTTTTAAGGCAAAGAGTTACCTTGGTAAAAGGAGAAAATCCAGTTGCAAAGTGGATAAGTCCACTTAAAGGTCGATTTTTCTAAAGGCAAAGAGAATAAAATAACTTAAGTTTTTTATTAAAAACTTAACAACCAAGCAAGAAGGGGCGCCCTTGAAAAATCGAAAGGAAGATAAGATTGCTTTTTGCGTTTTAAAACAAAGCACCCAATCAGAGAAGAGGTCGACCTAGGCCAATAAAGAAACTTTTTATTATAAAAGAAGTGCTTGAGAGTTTATTTTTCATTATTCACAGGTCAAATTTTCTCATAGGCAAACAACTCTTAGCCAAAGGCGTCCTTTTCTCCTTGAACTGCAAGTTACATGGATTCCAGAGCACAAGGTTGGATATTTTTCTTCTATTTCCAGATTTCTCAAGCAATTGCAGAGTCATAGCTGGCGAATTTGAAGAAGGAAAAAATAATTTTATCTTGGATTTACAAAAAACTTCAGTTTTCAGCTATGTTACACGGGGATGCATCCCCTGCCCCAAAACCCCCTGTCCCTGCCCCCTGCCGTCCCCGAAAATGCAAAATCCATCGGAAACGCTAGGAAATGTTTCCTTCACTTTGGGGACGTTTCCCCGTCCCCAATACGGATTAGGGATGTTTCCCCGTCCCCAATACGAATTGGTGACGGATTGGGGACGGCTAGCCGTCCCCTACAGGCTGCAAGTCAAAATATATTAAAAAACAATTAAAAAATGATTTTTTAAAGGTTTAGTTCCTTCGCGCGGGGCCCACCAATTGTTTAATGTTTTAATTGTTTGGGCTGAAGTCTGAAAAAGACTAAATATTAAATCTTTTAATTCCACTCTTGGCAAAGGATGATAGTGACTTAGATAGTTCCGAGTCTTTGGATATTCATAGCTTGAATGAGGCTTAATTTCATAGACTGTTGTATTTAATATTTTGATTTTCATGTTTGAACTTTGAGACTTCTAGATACATGTTTGAGACATTTGGATATTTCATATTGATAGACCATGGTTTTAACTTTTATTGATGTTTGATACTGCTGTGATAAATTTTATAATGCTTTAATGACATTTCTTATGTTATTATAGTACTACTCTCACGATTTACTTACATATTGATATTGTTGTTATCAATTATTAATTTATTGACATATCTATCTCTCTTTCCCTCTCTCTCTCTCTCTCTCTAATATATTAATAAATTTTGAAAAAATCATATATATATATGTATTTTGTATGTCGCCGTCTGTGATGAGCCCTGCTGGCTCTCAACTCAAAACCCCAATTTTTCTTAAGTCTTTAGGTGTTATTTAGTTTTTTAGAGAATTTTTGATAGACAGAAGAGAAGGGGCGCACAACATAAATGCTCATAAAATGTGAATTTGCACTAATTTCTTCAGAAAGAAAGTATAGAAGATATTATTTAACTTCAACAAATAGATTGAGAATGATAAACATACCGAAATATCTCCAGATTATTTAATTAAAGAAATAAGCCAGTTTGACAGCCGGAAATGATGAAATCAAGAAAATAAGCTCGCCCAAGCTCCAGATCGAACTTCTCCCACTCAGAAATGAGATACAATGGCTTGGTAGTCGTAGACGCCAAAGTAGAAGCACAAAAAAGAGCAAAAAGGAAGGCGTAGATAGCTCCATGCTGCGAGCTTTCCTCATGGCCTCCTGTAAAGTAGGTGGATCAAAAACTTTTATCCAACCTTTCATGGGCTCGAAAAGACCTTCAATGAACAATATGATCAGCTTTCTCTCTGAGATTCCTGTCACCATCACAGATAGTCTTTGGAACTCTCCAATGTATGATTCCAAGCTACCTAACTGTTTCAGTTGTGCCAAATCTTTGAAGAATAGCTCAGGATCACGTCTATCAAATCTCTCAACTAGTTTATCAGTAAACTCCTGGTACGAGGTAATCCTGTCACGGTGAAGAGTAGCCATACCATGAATCCACCAGTCATGTGCCACGCCATCTAGGTGAAGTGCTACAAATCGAATGGCATCCTCCTCAGGCATGGGACGTAGTGTCAAGAATGTATCAAGCTTACTAACCCAGGCACGTGCTGTAACTCTACCACTGCCATCATAGTGAACTAAGGTTAGTTTGTTGGTAGCCTGTTTGAGATCATTTTGCTTGTTTCTAGGCCGCCTGTCATTCCTGTTTCTGGTGTGTTCTCTCTTTTGGCTCATGAATCTATCGAAGTTAAGGTGCTCCTTAACTCTCGGTGGCAAAGCATCCCACTCATCATGCATAGCCATAATGTTATCTGTAAAATTTATCTCACCACCTTGTTCAACTTCGTCCACTTCCTCAGCATCATCTCTGGTAAAAGTAGGACATGTAGCTCTCTCAAAGGTGCGTGCTGGAGCTATGATTCTCTGAGGCTCTCTGTGAATACTGCCTTCACGATCTTGATCTAGATTCTGAGTTCTATTAATTGTCAAATTTTGGATATTTGTGCTGAGTTGCTGAAGAATAGTCGCCACCTGTTCTTGGCCTGCAACCATACCTCTGAGCACTTCTTTAGCTTCTCTGTCCTTATCATCCCAAGGATTCCTGTAAGAACTTTCACCTGCCCTGTTCGCCATATTATCCAAGTCTATTTCCTCCTGTTCTTCAAACGAAAATGGTGGGAAAGGATTTTGATCACCTCTCTGATTTCTAGGACCCCCTCTGGAATAGAACTTGCCAAAACCCTCTTTGTGAGACTTCATAAATTTCTCTAACCCCACAAGCTGGCAGGATCAGAGCTCTGATACCCCTATGATGAGCCCTGTTGGCTTTCAACTCAAAACCCCAATTTTTCTTAAGTCTTTTGGTGTTATTTAGTTTTTTAGAGAATTTTTGATAGACAGAAGAGAAGGGGCGCACAACATAAATGCTCATAAAATGTGAATTTGCACTAATTTCTTCAGAAAGAAAGTATAGAAGATATTATTTAACTTCAACAAATAGATTGAGAATGATAAACATACCGAAATATCTCCATATTATTTAATTAAAGAAATAAGCCAGTTTGACAGCCGGAAATGATGAAATCAAGCAAATAAGCTCGCCCAAGCTCCAGATCTGACTTCTCCCACTCAGAAATGAGAGACAATGGCCTGGTAGTAGTAGACGCCAAAGTAGAAGCACAAAAAAGAGCAAAAAGGAAGGCGTTTCAACTTCTTCCTTCACATGCCTTTCCAGAACAAGCACAAATCTCAATGCAAATGTACGGCCAAGAAGGAGGTGATGTAAAAACACTGCTGGAACCACATACCTGATGAAGGTGGCGCCTATGGATGAAGAAACCCTCTTCTATACTGCCAATACTGAATACTGAATAATAAATCTCTGTTTAAAGCCTGTAGAACCTCTGTATGAAGCTCTCAACTGTACTGATTCAGCTGATCTTTCACAGCCTCAAAAGCACTCAACACTGAAGAGTTATCATTCCTCAATGGACAAATTGTTCAAACCCTGATCACAGGAGAATGCACAGGAAATAGCACAAGGCAAAGTGAAATTGTCAAAAGATGAGTTTCTATTGCCAGAAATTGCTTTATACTCAAATGGCACGCATTTCCATGAAGATACGCCCTTTTAGCAATCATTTAAATCTTTTAATATTATATTAAGTCTTTTTCAATAGTCATAACTTAATACTTGAGCGCCCTTTAATATTTTAAGAGATTAAAATATTAAATCACCCTTTTGAATATTTTAAGTGATAAAAAAATGTATTAAAGTCGATGTGACTTTAATAAAAGGCATTAAGTTAAATAATTAACTCAATCACTTAAAAATTCATAACTCGCTCAAAACTCAATATATTCTTGTGCCGTCAGAAGTTGTGGACTCCTGAAATGCCAACGCCTGCTATGAACCAGTCACTGGGCTCTGAAAACCAGAACGATCAAACTCTCCAGAAAGTACCACTGACCCTCTAACCAAACTGGCTAGCCCACAAGGGTCCAATAAAGGGCTAACACACTGTTCCCAAGAATTGTCTAGCGAGGGGACATCACACCATCCCCTGCCGTACCCTAAAAATTGGCCCTTAGGAAACGTCTCAGAAACGTGTCCCCTGCCGTCCCCGTCCCCGATAGGCCATGGAACATAGGTTTTCAGCTCTAAAAGTCCAGTAAATTGTTTAAAAAATTCTTTGAATGTTCTTAAAAAAAGGATAAAAGCTGGTAAATTTTCATTTTATTAAAATTTATTCTCCAACCAGTCTAGACAGTCGAGTTCTAGAATTTTTTAATTAATTTATTTAAATATTCTCCAGCCATAGAATCGTCTTCTTTGCAATTTGTGAAAATTTTCTAACTTCGAGCTTTGTACAGGCGCAATGTCTACTTCAAAGAACGTAGGAGGTGGAGTTAGAAATATCCAAGTGAAAGAAGTTCTCAGGGAATTCTATCTAGAATCTCAACTGTCATTGAAATGGAAGAAAGTAGCAGATACTAACTTCGAGCAATTCAATGCGATTCAGCACAAGAAAAGGATGTTTGGCACTTAGCTCAAAATGCCCACACCTGTTGCCACCAACATGGTTAAGTGCGGACTTCACCAAGCAGCAGGATTTCCACTTGCAGTTCAGTGCAGTGAGCTAATGGTTGAGTGCGCTAGAAGATACAATCCATAGACAAGATCCATTAAAGCATCTAACGGGATCACTTTGGCATACTTCACAAAAGGTTTAGTTAGAGAGGTGTTTGGTATTCCTCGTCGTCACAAAATGTTGAACAAGACCCAAGAGGAATCACAAACCATGTTTGATCAGGCCAAAGAATCTTGTATGGACATAATTAATTCCAACTAGGTTAAGGAACCGAAGAGGCATCGTTCTAAGCAACCTAAGAGATTGATTTGCACAGATTTTAAAGAAGAATACAGTGACATGATCCACATGCTAAACAGGATTACGGGAACTTCTCAGGGTGCTTTCTTCTAAGTATGGATGTTTTCATACGTAGAGGAGGTCGTATTAGGAATGGAAACAATAAATTGGGCCAAATTAATAAGTGACAACATTGATTTCCAGTTAAGAAACTTGGAGAAGACCAAGACCTTCTATATGAGTTTCTACATAGTCTACATCCTGGCCCGGTTTACCAAGTATAAAGGATTGATTTGCAAAGGGGAAGTTGGACTTCAAAATAACTAGTTCAAAGCACGTGATTGTTACCTACAGCTACAGTTGCATTATAAGGACAATTATAAGATAACCAATGACGCCTTCCTCATGTATATCACTCGATTGCTTCAAGGAGGAATTCAAAAGAGGTTGTCTAAAGAGGCTATGGTGTTGCTTGATAAATACGGATCTTGGTTCATCCAATTTCCGACTTTTACATACATAAGAGTTAATGGATTCCCAGATGCTCTGTATAAACTCCCTCGGTATCCAACAGACAAGATTATTATGCTTGAAGTTGCAAAGCAGTTGGCACATGTGGATTCCATTCAAGGGAAAAAGAACAAACAAGGAGTGGATTTTCCTGTTGCAATTGGGAAAATGCTAGAAGTCTGCCCCTCATTGCAATCAGCCAAGGCAGCAAAGTTAGAGTTACAATTTTATAAGTTTGACACTTATAAACTGAGGTCTGATTATGATCCATATTTGAGAGTTCATGGGAAGAAGTCCCTTCATGTTATGCAGATTGAAGACTATTGGTCTAACTTGGTGGACGAATATGGAGTCATGAAGAAGATGTGGTCTAGAATTCCATAGACCTTGTGAAAAAGTGTGACTTATTCCCCGTTCCTGACCAGGTAAAAGACAATGGAGAATACGTGCATCCTCAATTTGAACAGGAAAACAAGCCTATCTTGTTGCCCAACTGGACACAACCTGAATTGATTGATTTAAATGTATTGATGGACATTGTAGCTTACTCTAGGGAATGGGTGGATAATCAAATCAGCAGATTAAGAAAAGAAGGAATCTCCCTTACCTATGTCACGGTGAACAATGTTGAAATTCAAGGAGATGTAGTTGGAGAAGGTCCTGATGAACTTCCATGTCCAAGCAAGAGGAAGGCAATGATTGAAGATCTTCAAACAAAGGAAAAGGAAGCAGCTAGTAAAGAGTTGGAAAATAAGAAGCAAAAGGTGAGTGAAATTCCATCATCTTCAAGTATGTTATCTATCAGAATAGCAGAAGAGGTGTCCATTGCTGAGATTGAACCAAACCATGAACAAGAGGTTGAATTTCAATAGTTAGAACAACTGGGTTTTCTTCAAGAGCAAACCTTCACTGAGTGTTTGGAAGGAGGTGATATGCTGATGATTGAAGGCATGGGAGATACTGAAATCCTTGAAAACAATGAGGAGCTGGGAGAAGAAATAATTTCTGCCTTGAAAGGGATTGATGATGATATTCAATTGGAAGATGGGATGGAATTATCCACTATCCCAGATTGGTTGACTGAAAGTTTGATGAAGAAATCTAAACCACTGGATGAAGTCCAACCAATTGAAAGCATGCAGGACTTCTTAGAGAGGATTGGCAAAGCTAAAACACCAAAGAGGCATAAAAAGTACTCTCAAATTATCAGAAATGGTGCAGGATCCAGGTTTTTACAAGTTGTAGTCCCAAAGGTTGACAAGCCTGGAGATCAGATTACTCCTATGGATTATGATGTTACAACGTTGGACATTGGGCCAACCACGATAGAACAAGATTTCCATGAGCTAGCAGACACTTCCAAGGCCATCAAGGAGAAGTTTGACAAAATAGAGGAGAAGAAGGAAAGACTAGAGTTGGAAAATTTGAGATTAATAGAGTTCATTCAACAAATAACAGACCCCTTGCGCCAAGAAGGTGAAGCTTTTATCCCACCATCATCCCTTCCTCTGGAATCCGTTGACAGTCTTGAGGCTATGAGGATCACAAGCCAAGCGACTAGGAGTTGGATCAACAATATCTCAAAACAGATGGAACAATTCTTGGAGAAATGTGCTCAGACCTATGGCAGATCAGCCTTGCTTATGACTGAAATTGGCCAGATTGAAGATAATTGGGAAGACTTCCAATACATAAATGACAAAGTAATACCTCATTTGAGGGTTTTAAAGGAAGTATCCCTGCAAATATTGATCCAAGAAGGTGTTATTGATGAAGGAGCTTCATATGATTTCAGCAGATGGTATCATTCCTTGTTAGCAAAGAAGAAGATATATGATGGAATGAAAGAAGAGTGTGCTGTTATACAAAATTCTCTTGGAAAAATACAGCTTAGAATCCTCAACTCTCTTGAAGGATTAACAGGCCAGGAGTACCATGATACAAATGGCTTGGATTTGGAAGGATTGAAGAGAAGTGTGATGAATATTTACTTCAAGGAAATGCAGATTATCACAGAAAACCAGCTTGATGACATGTCTTCTCTTTTGACCTTTATGGATAGCTTTCAGAAACAAGAAGGTAGATGGGAAAATACTTTCACTCAGTGCCTTGAAACCTTGGACATAATGGGAGTGCAGCTGGATTCTATGCCAAACATATCAATGGAGGAGCTCGAATTGGTGTTAACAAAATTTCTTGCATTTGCAGCCAAGGAGCAGGCCAAGGGGAATTGCATTTTGGATTCCCACTTGTTCGATTAATTTGCAAGGTGTCATTATTTTCCACACTCCAAATGGCTCGTCCTACTTGTGCCATGTGTCCATGAAGTTGGTTATGCTTTTTAGGGTTAGGGTTTCTTGGAATAATCTTGGCCATTGATCTCAAATCAATCTGGGCCGTTGCTTTGTAATTGGGGTGCCTATATAAACCCCACTCATTTCATTCATTTTGAGAGACTTGTGAAATTGTTGCTACTAGTGCTATTCAAATAATGATTTGATTCATAGTTGAGCATTTGTTATTTTGAGAGCTTGCATGGTTTCATATTTCTTCAATAAAGTAAATTAGTTTGAACATTTTTAGATGAATGAAAGATTGATAGTGTTGAAAATAGTGAAATTAGTTCATACCTTTTTCAATTGAATGGTTTTCAATTTGATGTGCAAGGTTAGTCTAAACTTTGAAACTGTTTAACTTGAATTCTATTACCTATATGCATTGTTCGAATTGATGGTGGTATTGTGTAATAGGACATTATTTGTAAATCCCATTGAAGATTGCACCATCTTTGTCTAGTTGTAGTCATCGTACTTGGCAAAGCAAAGATTGGTTTAAATTTCACTATCCAACATTTGCCTCTTAAGTTCATAGGAGTAGTTTAGCATAAGTCTATTTCTAAACCCTCATCCCTTTTCCTTTTATTTTATCTCAGAATCGAAAATCCCAAAAAAATACAAGAGCATTCAATGTCAAATCAATATAAATCCCTACTTTTGAGTAATTTGTTGTCCAAGGTCCCTTTGTGATACCGACATATCACATCATCCATTGAGCTTGTCCATCCCCCAACTTATGAAACATTGGAATTACTGTATGACCTTTCTAGCAATCTTAGCATACGAGGTAGTTTTTTCAAGAGAGGATAGAGCATCTTTGGAGTCCCAACGTCATTGGTTCATCCTTGCATGTGAGTCCCAAACTATCCATGACAAACCAAACACTGTCACACTGCAAGATCTTCTTACTAGGCCATCCCTTAGTCTTAATGATTAGCTCTTCAACAAGATGTCTCTCATACAACTCCAATAGATAGTTATCAAAAGTGATCATGTGCATGAAACAAGAACTATTGTACTCACTAGGGAATGACATACCTTGTATGTAGCTTTGTCCAGTGAACAACCTCTTGTGCATACCCTCATAACTGAAATCCTGTTCACCCAGAGGCTGATCAATGACAGCTGATTTACCACTTTTCACTTC
Source organism: Sequoia sempervirens (assembly GCA_007258455.2). Lineage (NCBI taxonomy): Eukaryota > Viridiplantae > Streptophyta > Pinopsida > Cupressales > Cupressaceae > Sequoia > Sequoia sempervirens. The sequence continues at coordinate 13,970 of VDFB02324933.1, forward strand.
CAAATATGCTGGTCATCATCATAAGGTTTAATTCCTTCCATACCCTCTATACCTTAGAAGGGGGTGGGTGTCTTCTGGCCATCATCAACAATCATTGGCGCATTGTCAACACCCACTCCTGGCATGTCTTCACCACTATTTGGTTCCTGATTTGACTGTTCTTCCCCTTCTTGAGTAACAAATGGGGGCATGATTTCCAACAAATGGAGTGCGTCGTTCTTCTGTTATTCGCCTCAAATTCGCAAAAGGAAGAAAAAATGTTTCCTCTTGTATATCTTCATTCTTTTCTTCATTTCTTCTTCCCCTGCAGTACTTGTCAAAAGGCTTTGTAGCCTTGATAGCCTCAGGTTCATCTAAGTAATCATCAAAGATTCTTATAATCTCCTCATCCATGGGTATAGACATTCTTGTCACTCTTGAATATTCTTGGAATGTAAGAAGATCCTTATGCTTTCGATACCTTTCATACCAACTAGCAATTTGGAGACCGCAATTTCATCGTCTTCCTCCTCACTCATTTGCACAAGCGAACCCACAGGCTGGCAGGATTGATGCTCTGATACCACTGTAAGATGCTCAAACGCAGATCACACACAACATCAATAAACTGGATGGCAATTAGTGTCTTCACATAGTGATAATAGGTGTATAACAAGTCAGTTTCATTCAAACCTGATTGATCACCAAATCACAAGTTTTATAAGTGCAGCCGAGAGTGGTAACTGATACCATTGAGAGATACCGCACTTTACTACGAGATAGTGATGGACTTCCTTTTATGCTTAGTTCAGAACTCAATAGCAAAATCATAATAATACAGAATACTTCTGATTTTAGGAAGATCAAATAAAGACTCCCGGTACAAATATATGCACAATGTTAAACAATAACACTGAGTATTATTGATCTCGAATTGTTCTTACACAGCAAAATAGATATCACCAAAATAATGATCGACAATGATTACAATGGGCTTGCATAGATGCAATGATATCGATTGACTATGCTATGGTGAACGGTAGATCTGGTAACAACTTGAATGTGATCGACCATGCTATGGTGAACGGTAGATCTGGTAACAACTTGAATGTGATCGACCATGCTATGGTGAACGGTAGATCTGGTAACAACTTGAATGTTGTTATCAAATGAGGATCCTGATCCAGCTCCAATGGATTGGCATGAGATTGAGCGATGAATGGCGCCTTTTGCAGTGGCACCAGGTTGCTCGTCGGCTTCTTGCTCGATCCTCGTGTGAACTACTCTTGTAGCCTAGAATGATGAATGTGACTGGTAATGCTGATTGTGTCTTGTAGATAGTCGTGAGGGATGATGCAGAGTGTGTCTTCTGCTATAGATCGTGATGTGAATGAACTTCGGCATTGTTTCCGCCTAAGGTCATTCTCGTGCTGGAGATTGCAACAACTGTTTGTGTGTTAGTGGATGTGAATTCTGGAGCTGAAATTCTTGGTAGCCCCTTGCAGAACTTAGTACCGCCTGTTGGTCTTCACGCGACTCCCACAGTGATGGTGAGTGGTGCTTGTGGCGTGATGTGACAATCGCCTCCTTCATGAATTCCCTCAGCGCAATGACCCTGCAAGGAGAGGATGTGTTATCAGATTGCAGCGATGGGGAGATTGGATTCACAGTCTCCAGGAGAGGTTTGCATCAATCGATCACACAAAGGTTTCTGTCTTTGCTAGATCAATAAACTATTCGTCCAATCCATGATGCCTCCTCAAACATCTGAAACCAATATAAATATAATTCTATGAATGCCTTCCCAAATGGGTCAGATAGGTCCAATATTAATAAATTTAAATGTTATTATTTAATAATTTAAATTTATATTATTATTTAAAATATATTTAAAATTCAAACTTAGTGTTTACAAAGACTATTTGCTGTCACCCTTCAAATTGAGATCCTCCTTAAAATGGGGACATGACAATATAACCTGGATTGTTGGGAGAGTTAAAAGCAGCGGTCGATGGGAATGCACCCTTGGGGGCCCAAGTGACACCTTGGATGTCTGGGAGACTTAGGCACTTGGAGGGGACGCACTACTCTTTTTTAAGAACTGATCAGCCTGCTCTATTTAGTGCTTAATAATGTAACTAGTAACTTTTCAAGAAAAAAATGCGAAAGCCCTGTTAAAAGCTAAGGGGAGTAGGGGAGGGTGGGGGAGCGGGATTGGCATTGCAAATTCAGCACATTAGATTTATTTTTAAAAATTTCATCTATTTCTAATTTGTAAGTTATTTTAATAGCCATAACCCTGCCATCCCCAAAAATTTGTCAAAACTTTTCCAATCCTTGAAACTGTATATCCCATTCTGGAAACTTGCAGAAACATTGGTTAAAAGCCTAAAAATAAGATTAAAGTTCCGGATGGTGGTTATCTAAAAGCTAGTAATGTATACAAGAAGTATAGAAAGCAATGTGTTACTCAAGAATGCATCTTTGGTGTCTTTATAATCTCATTTGACTACATTAAACCCTTATTAGATGACATAAATTTACAAAGAAACCTCATAACCTCACTAAACTGAACAGATTTGAAAATTACTTAGCTTGAAAGGTGGAGATCTGACATTAAAGTGACAATGTCTTAGATCAATTCTATGCTATAAATTTAGATGACCAAAGCAAACACTATGAAACAGCAGGAAATCTAGTATCACTAGATGCATTCAAATCAAATTAATAGCCAAGAACAAATCTGCACCATGAGAAACTGTTACAAGGTGAGAGTTTGACAGTTGTGTAAATGTTGGTGATAAAATCTGTACATCTATATGCATACAGTCAAGGGTTCATCTTATAGATAAAATTCTTCGCACGAATGGGTTTTTTATTCTGTATAAATGTAAATTGACCAATTACTTCAATTTTTTGTCCCATTTAAGTTTTATAGGAAAAGAAACCTATAGCAGAGTTATAGGATCTGTACAATGTAATAGCCTTTTATACAGTTTGAAGAAGCTTGTTACATGCATGTTATTGTGTTCAAACCTTTATGAAGGGTTTTCTTACATAGTTTTATGATTTTTTAAAAACTGTTTAGCTGATTGTAAACAGTAGACAGGAAATTGTAGAAAATAGAAAGTATTGTTAGCACAACAGCACAGTATATACAATTAGAAATAAATATCTGAAGTGGATATACATTGGATGATATTGATTCTTCCACTATAATTGCTAATCTGGTTGAGTAGAGCTGGCAAATGAATGCCATTTTATATGTTTCTATAAACAAGGGTGTAATCTTCCTATCAAATGATTGTTGGATTGAGATTATTTGCAAAGCTTGTGTTACATGAATAGCTTCTATTTTTTTTGAAATTAATGGATGAAATATTAATCTTTTCCCATTAAGGGGAATATCTATTGGCGACAATAAGTCCTAGATATTCCTAATCTTCCAATTATATCTGAACCGTTGGGAGTCTTGTTAACTTTTGATTGTTGTATTCTGTTGTACAGTTTGAAACTTAATAATCTTGCTAATTCATTAATAGATTTTGAATGTCCTGCTAATTCAACAATCAATTCGGATTTGTCTCTTCAAAATGAATCTGGAGTGAAATTAACTATGGAAGTTAACTTCCTACATACCCAAAACATCTACGAATTACAAACTAAAAGACAATGCCCATTCAGGTAGGGCAAACCCTTCTCCCATTTATGTGGAGGTGACTGCATGGGCTCTTATCATTATTTGGTGGGAACGGTATATATAGTGATAGACCGCTCATTGGGTTGAAGAATTCCCCAGGTCGGCAGCATCACGTGTAGGCCAGATGCGACCAATGTGTATGCACACACTAGGGGTGATAGAAATTGTGGTGTGAGCCCAGGGAGTTCCCCTAGTGGCTGGGGTAGTAATTTGGACAAGTGTAAGAAACATGATGTAAGCATTGAGCTGAGTGGTCACCAACTAAAAGCATGCTTTTTTTTCTAAGAAATTTGTTCTTTTCTTCTGAAGCTATAGATCAAAGTCATTCGTTGATTCATGAGATGACATTTTTCATTTGTCTTCTTTAACCGAGTTTTTTTTTCATAGTGTTTTTTCTTGTGCTTGCTTTGCTTATTTCTGAACAAAAGATGATATTTCATACCTCATGTTAGCTCCTCTGGCTTTTAGGGTCACTATTCACAAATTCCCCTGGTTTTTAGGGTCAAATTTTCATTTTTGTGGTCTTTTCCCAAGTTTTTTTTTTCATAATTTGTTTCTTGTATTTGCATTGCTTCTCTCTGAACAAAAGATGATATTTCATACCTCATGATAGCTCCTCTGGCTTTTAGGGTCACTATTTACAACCGTGTTCCTTCTCAATTTATTTTTTCTTTCTAGTTGATAATTGGACTCTTTCTTGGCTTGTCGTATATAAGGATTAGATGGGGGATATGGTCTCAGTCTGACTTTTTTGTTCTATGTATGCCCATAAGATTACTACAATCACACTTTTTTTCTATGCCAAACTATGGTGTTAAGAATAATTATATGCTGCAAGTATGGAGTAACAAATTACCATATTTTCGCTTTCTGATTGATTTCTTGCTGCAGGTCAACCTTTAATAATCAAAAGCCTTTATGGAGTGAAAAAAAGAAGTAATTATGGAGTTGGTTTATTTCGAGGGAACATCAAGGTGGTTCTCAACTTGTTTCTCTCTCAAACATACGCTGTGTATGGTTGATGTACTTGAAGCATGCCTTAATTATGATGTCCATAATTATTCACGATTTTAACTGCGGTGCGATCAAGTACCAGTCCAATTGTCATTGATTTTTGGCAATTTTGAACACGAGAATATGTCTTTGTTTAATGGCTCTAGTAAAGTATTTTCACTATTTCTAAAATGATTTTGTTGCTTGGAGGGTCAGTTTTGCATAGATGGACAAATAGATATGGTTCTTATGGAAAATTATTGAAGTTACAGATGCAATATTTTCACTAGCCTGGTGCAATACAAGGATGCTAAGATTTTGTAAATTTTTTATGTCGAGAATATTTTGTGATAATATCTTAATTTTGTAATCTAGGAATATGTGTAATGGCCGCATTAAGGGGTGTGTGCATTTATGTTACAAACATTTTCTACTTTTCATTTTTATTTTGTTTTTAATGCTTCTCCTAAGTTATGATTCAAACATAACACATATTTGTGTCTTGTAGAGTTACTCAAGGCTTTTATCCATTCTACGAAGTGCCTTTTAATAACAATTTACACTCTTGTTTTTAATTTTTAAATTTTTTTTTTTTAATGTCTTTTAAACCAACAACTAAATCAACAAATTATGGATCAATAATCATTTTTCTTTATTAGAATACATCTTTGATTCTATAGATCAATTATAAATATCACTTGCAATTTGATGTGTGAGTGAAATTAAATCTCCATGAACCATGCTTTTTAAAAACAACTATACATAAATTATCAAACTTGTTTTGATTTGATTTATATGTAGATATATACCTTAATTAGACACAATGCACTATTGAAAAGTGCTACCAGTATGTTCACTTGGAATAAAATGTGGTCATAAAAGTGTAGATATTCACCTAAGTTAGATTATAAAGATAGTGTTGTGAAAGTAAATAGTTTATATCAAATACCTTGTTTATAGAACCTTCATGTGCATGGAAAAACTCTTTTGTCCAAAAGAAAAAGGAAGAGGTAGCTTTAGGCAAAGTAAAAAGTGTAAATTATGTGATGCCTATTTACATTGTAAAATTGTAATTATTTTAAATGAAAAAAAATGTATATTTTAGGAAACTAATCAAGTAAAATCTATTTTAATTTTTTTATATAATTGTATCAAAAATTTCAAAATTAATAGTTTTTAAAAAAATATAAAAAATACCTTAAATTTGTAAAAGTGAAGTTATTTTATTTATGGGAAGAAATTTGATCAAATAATGTTTGCAATTGAATTTTGATGTTTAATTATGTCAACTTAACCTTAGCAAGATTGAACATTTTTTAAACATGTCAAAAGTTGCATGCATGAAAGCAAACATGAATAACATGGACATTGCAGTGATTTGAAAAGAGTTGCTTAATAGTTTTAATCAAAGTTTTTTTTTTTTTTTTTTGAAAAACATGTCGAAAATTGGGAACATTTATATCATAGAACAAATTGAATATTCATTTGATTCCTAATTCAAAATACTACATTTCATTGACTTAAATTATTCTCAAATTACAAGCATTTTGAAAGTTATATGAAATGTTGGAATTTTAGAAATAAAGAGTTAGAAAGAGTTTATAGCAATGCAACTTTGTATGTGCATAAAATGATTTACAATGAGGCTAGTATGTGTAATACATGCCACATAATTAATATGTGTTAGGGCTAACTCAATGCTGTAATATACTAACCAACCTTTTTGGCTAATGAGATTTATGTGAGCCTAGGTAAGGTTTTCTTTGCTTGTAAAATATTATAGTTCCAATTTTAGATGATATCAAATATTATTTGGGAAATACTCCAAATTGTGAGTTCCTCATATGATGTGTAAATGTGTATACAATAGGAGGATGTTTAGACTAGAACAAATTAGGAAAATGGTTGATACAAGCAAAGGACACACTAATAGATTTAGTGGATACTTTGGCTTAATCAATACTATCTTTGAAGATGACACATGTTAAAGAAAAATCATTAGAAGTACTTACCATTTATAAGCTATCAATTTTTTTTTGTCAATATGAATACTTAGACAAGAGAATTGGAAAGACTATAGAGGAAGAAAGAGGCATGGTAGTGTTTGTTGTAATTCCTTTGCCCCACAAAGTTCTCTAAGAAAAACAAAGTGGTTTTCGTGTAAGATGTATCCAAATGTAAATCTCTAAAATAAAGAAAAAAGGAAAATTGATAAAGGTACATGAGGAGTTGGGTTTGTGAAACAACAAATTGCCTAGGCTCTTAAGGGAGCTAGGTTTGTTAAGAATTAAAGTGCATAGGGTTAGGGAAAAGCTTAAAATATTAGAAGATATAAGGGGAATGGAACAATATGATAAAGGAAAAGAGTGGTATATGTGGAAGGCTATGTGCATGTTGGTTCTTCCTCTTCCAAGCCTAATGAAGCTAAAGGTATTAAGGACAAAAAGGTAACCTCCACTAGCACAAAAAGAAATATGTAATTTGTGACCGTTGTGGTAAGAATGGTCATGAGAATCATCTTATTGGAAACTTCATCTAGAAAAGAACCCACATAATAAAAAGTAAGAAGGATGCTAATATTTCACTTGAAAGTGGTAATGCACTTGGGGCATGGTATTATAGTGTATTAGGTAGTATTAAATAAATTTGGCAGCGATAAATAAAGGTGTGGGCACATAGTCTTTGTAAGTCATCCCGCTAGTTGGAATAAAGAATTTAGCCCACATGCATGTACAAATAGTAGTTGTCTTAGGAAGAATATATAGATTGTAAGGACTTCCAAGTAGAAGGCATCTTGGAGATTATTATTGGAGTGTGTGCTTTGTTAAGAGGATTGCCTCCTTGAAGATTGGGAGGTTTGTCCCCTTGGAATGGATATTGTACGGTGTTGCACTACTTAAGGGTTTGATCAATTTTGAATATACTGTATATATCTATATTTTCTATTGAGTTTCTTTACATTTGGTCTCATAACTCTTTGTAGGGAAAAGTGGGAGAATATTTTTGTTGATTTGTTTTAATTTGGGGCCAAATTTATTATAAATAGTCATATGCTTCACATATGTCTACAAAACATACAATGGAGTAATTCAGAGGAGGATGCCAAGAGCTTTCCAAAAAGAGGCCACATTAAATAATTATATTGAATATGAAGAGAAATTTGGCGATTTAAAGTTGACCTTGTGATTCAAAATATTCAAAATATTTTGAAGTGTGATTTGTCAAAAATATTATATCTTGCAAAGTAGGTAAGGAATTCATGTTCTAGTTTTTGTAAGTGGATAGAAATATTTAATATAATTTTTTACATTATTTTATTTTTAGATTTGTGGAAGAAAATATGGTTTCTTGATTTTTTTTCAATCCCTTGTTTTATGGCAATTCCTAAGTGTGATTTAGATAAAATTTTGGAATTAATGAAGGTAGTCGTGGAAGAAACAAATGAACTCAAGTATAGTTTTCATAAAGTTAAGGGTGTTTTGGTTAAATCTTATCTTGATTCATATGTGAAAGTAGAATATGAAAATGAAATAGATTCATGGATATAATTGGAGAATAACTGCATAGAGTGGTATGCTGATTTCTTTTAGTTGGATGAAAATAATTTATTTGGGTTTCTCATTAAAGAATCTCCTCTACATGATGAGGAAAATCATTATTAGCTTAGGTTTGCTGATTTCCCTCTCATTTATGGTAAATTCACCAATGAAGGTGATGACGAAGAAGATTTTGTTTTAGTAGATGATATTCTTTTTATCTTTCAATGGGATGTTGTTCAACATTTTTTTTTCATCTCAACAAGCATTGGGTAATTGTGATCACATATTTATGAGATTCACATCTGAGCAAAGAAAAAGGAAGGAGTAGAAGAAGAAGATACATGGATGAGCCTCATTTCGATCCTTACTTTAGGGACAATATCTTTTGCTTTTGATTAAGTAAGCAAAATTTACAGGGTGTTGTACTCTTTACACGGAAAGCCCTTAGGGCCAAAAAGAAGCTAGTTCAAGCCAGGAATGAACTAGGAAAAAAAGGAGCCACTAGGGCTCGATAGAACATAAACATTCCACACACAAAAACAATTGATAGATAGCTGTCGAACAACGGATGAGGACTAGACAACCCTAGAACCTGAGGGGACTAATATGTCTCCTTCATTCACCCTAGGCCATGAAGTAGCGATAGATTTGGGGAGTCCCTTCTTCCTCCTCACAACAGACCAGGAAGACTCAAAATCAAAGTCCACTGAGCGAGGTGAGAGGAGTAGATCCTTAATAACCACCACATGCAATGAGCCACTTGACAACGCAAAAGAGGAGACAAGAGCAACCGAAGGACCAACAGAAGCATTCGATGAGAGTTGGGCAAGCTTTGCCAGAGCATCAATAGCAGTTCGAGGCAATAATGGTTCCACAGAAGGGATAGCTAGAAGAGGAGCCTAGCAAGACATAAACTTCTTGGAAGAATTAGTAGGCTTGTCCTCCTCAGAAGAATCATTTGAAGAGGGAGAACCCACTGTGAGATGGTCTGTGAGAGCATCCTTCCACTAGGTAGCAGTGCCCTTGTAATGGGCATGAGGGAAACTAGAGGCCAAATGACCAATGGAGAAACACCTGCACTGAAAAGGGAGGCCCTGATAGTCCAGAAGTTGCTTTCTATCCTCCACCAATAAGACTATATCACCATGGAGTGGTTTGGAGATGTCCAAATCAACTAAAATACGAGCCACCGTAGTATGCCCAAGATCCCGAGTCGTAGAGTCCACCTTCAAAAAGCATCCAATGGCATTGCCAATAGCTTCATAACAAGAATCCTCCCAAAACTGGAGAGGGAGATTCGATAGTCAGACTCAAACTGGTCTGGTATTCAACGGCTCCACAGGAGGATTGAAAGGGCAAGACCAAGGCTTGATGGACAATGAATGAACACCCCACATCCACCCCTTGTCCAACACACAGTCACGCTCCACGGAGGAGGCAAAGGTAGCCAAGAATAACCCTCTTACGTTGGTATGGAGTTCAATCTACCCAGAGATAATAGGCTTCTAGGAGATGGAAACCCAATCATGGAGATTGGGAAGGGAGGGCCACAAGCCTTTAAACCTATAGAACACACCCTGCTTCAAAAAGTAATCCTCATTTTCAGTAACCTCAGGTCCACAGACCATAATAGGGGAAGCACGGGCACAGGCCAAAGGCCTATCCTTAGCCAGAGTAGGAATCTGAGCACCATCTTTAGAAATAGCCTTAGAAAATAACTTTCGAGGGCAATGTGAAACAACCCTACAGCTAGCAACACGCAACACCATAGAAGGTGCAGGGGGTAGAACCATCCAGACTGAACCCCTACAATGCCACGCCTAGATGATCCCTCACAACATCCACATTCAAAATTTTTTCTTGTTGAACGCCGCTTCCACTCCTGCCTAGCGACATGTTGAATGTAACTTTGACAATATCTTTTGTTATGTAGTGTAAATGAGCTATTTTATTATAAAGCTCATATTTTGTCACATACTATGTAGTTGACTATTGTGCATTCCTTCCTATGTTTTGAGGGGGGATAAGTATAATTTATTTAGGGACATAACATTATGATGTATTAGGTAATATTTAAAAAATGTGGTAGTAATAAATAAAGGTGTGGCACTTATGCTTTGTAACTCATCCCACTAGTTAGAATAAAGTATTTATACCACATGAATGAGCTAGTAGTAGTTGTCTTTAGGAAGACTATATACGATAATGATTTCCCAAATAGAAAGCATCTTAGAGATTATTCTTGGAGTGTATAATCTAGTGGGAGGATTGTCCCCTTGAAGTGGCATTAGAAGTTTGGCTCCTTTAAAGTTGCTATTATATGGTGTTTCCCTACCTTAGAGTTTGGTCAATTTTTAATATATTGCATATCTCTATATTTTGTATTGAGGTTCTTAACAAAAAATGCAATAAAGGAGGTTGAATACATTTTTGTACTTGGGGCTAAACGTAAATCCACTAGTGAAAAGATTGGATTGATGGAAAGATAAGCATTGTTTAACATTAAGACCTATGCCAATTGTATTAAAATTGAACTTTTGTTTGATTCATGCTAACTAACTAACTAGATTGCACAATGTTTGGTAGATGGAATTGGTTTGAAAAATTTTCAACACCCCAAGCACTATAGTTTGGGTTGGATTAAATAAGTTACACAAATACTAGTTGATAAGCAAGTAGATTGGGGTTTTCTATTGGATCTAAACTTGTTAATGGGATTGTAGTAGATCTATGGATATTTTTGGATTTGTCTTTAAAAGCCTCTACACGTATGATTGAAAGACAACACTATGTAAGAGGGAAAAATTACCAAGGCATCAAGAATGAAAAATAATTCATGTTGTATTCTCTTAATGAAAAAAAATAGTCTTCCAAGATCCAAAATTTTAATGAGAAGACGAGTGGCAACACAAAAATTCTTTCTTTCAAGAAAACTAATGTTAAAATTTTTACTCCATGTTCAAACAAATTTTTATTGTATGATTAGAAAACTTGGAGGAAAAATTATACTAAAATTTGGATTACAATATATTGTGGTGTAAGATGATATGCCATTTGTCATTAGTTGAGGGTTCTTTGACCCTCATCCATTGAGTTTAAGATTCTAGAGACCAACATATCTCTAATTGGGGAGTTGCGATCTATAAAGTCTTATTTTTTCTCATTGTTATTTCAAATAGAGGATTTATACTAGAAATTTTTTATGGTGGTATACGATATCCAAGTGTAGGGTTTAGTGTGTTGGAAGATCTTAAAAACTATATTTTGACTTTGGAAAAATTGTCAATTTATATATGGTGAAAATGTAACCATTATGAAATTATTATCTATCATGGAAAGTTGGTTATGATCACAAAAAATCATGATCACCCCTTGATAGAAGTGACAAACTTGAAAATGATTCTTTGGAAAAGCCAATGAACTATAGTCATATGCTTAGTTGTGTGAGTTTAGTGATGTTTCAAATCTTGAATTTTGTCTCTTCTTTGTGAATTATATTTTTGAAAACTACTTTTATATTTGTAAGAAGGGTATTTTTAATTTTTTTAAAAAATATTCATGTGAGTAGAAGTGGCAAAAATAGATGTTTTTCAAATAATCATTTATTTTATAAATTATCAACAAAGTGATGTTACATTTGCATCTAGTGGACTCTTCTAATTGAAAAAGTTATTAGTTGAAAATAAATTTATAGTGATATATCAAATCCACACAACCCTCATGAGAGTAAAATTTGCAAAAAAAGGTATTCATGACACTTACACACTCAATGCATTATCTCAAGAGAAATATTACAATACATTTTTAGAGTCTCCATGCAAGTTTTTTGAAGCGTCAACAAGAAAATGTGAACCATGTAGCCACACATCCCATTCCATGCTTCCTCTACTCACATATGCAACCTACAATTACAAACTAGATATTCTAATGTCACCTTTTCTTTGATCGCTGATTCTACCTATCACTTATCATCCTAACTTGCAACCATAACCACACAACACACCACTAGGGATGGGAAAATGAAAGAGTCTGAGGCACAAGAATCAAATAATATGGAAATATGAACCTAATTCAATGCACCTAAGGTTTCTAAAACAATGCCTTAGTGCTTTTCCTAATAGTCTTTCACTACTACAAATACTCTGTGGGACTTACCAACATCCCTAACTGCCAACTCAAAATCTGCATAATCCTATCTACTAACCACCATAGATCTTTGAGGACAAGAATTTGTATAGTGACCTTGTTGGATGCAAGTGTAATATGGTCCTCTAGCTCAAATTAGTGTTGAAGAAGGTGTACTTGACTATTGAAAGCTTGAATGTGTAGGGTTAGGTTGACCGCTTTGGATTGGTGGCCTAGACTAAAATCTCTTGGCACACTATATCCCTTGATTCCTTTGGTTACATCTACTTGAACTCTACCAAATTTTATAGGAATGTGGAGGATTTTTCCTTTGTTATCTTGAGTGGGGCTAAAAGGTGCTAAATTTGTCTTAAAGGATCCTATGCATTGAGAATGGGAACATTGAGTCCTAAATCAAAATTGAGACAAAATCATTGCTTACACTCCCATTTAGCTGCCAAGACCTCTAGCCACATTTTCCTCAATTAATATAGTATTTTCCACTATAACATCCAATTCTTTTTGTTCAAATACCTAGATGCCACCACTAATATGAGCATTCATACCTCTCAAAAATATTTGAATATCATTCCCTCATCCTTGATTGAGCTCACAAACTATTTAAGCTTAAAGAATTAGTTCTCATATTAGTTTTTACTTATGCTCAATTGTTTAAGCTCATGCAGTTATTTTACACATTGCTGCTTATAATGGTTCAAAAGATATTGTAGACACCTAAATTATTCCATCAAGTCTTAGTTTTCATTATGTCATCATTATTAATTTACCATTTATCACATCACATATTATTATTTATTAAATAACAATTATTTCCCACTTAATCTCATTATTCATTTAATTAAATAATATTTTATTATTTAAGTAAATGTGAATTAATTATCTATTTATAATGTTACAAATCAATTTTTAATTAATAATTCCCATTTATCCATTTAATTTCCATTTTTTAAAATAATTTCCATTTTTATCTCTTTAGTCAACTCCATCATCACTTATCAGTTAGCTTAGTCTTAATTTAGAATCTCAATCTTCTCTCACAAGTTAGCTCTTCTTCATTTTAGAAACTTAATTTTCATCTTCAGTTAACTCAATCCGCAAATTGGAAACTTCATATGCACATTTATCCATCAAATAAATGAATAAATCAATATTATCTCTTCATGAATCGAAATGGAAAAGTTGTATTTTGTAGTTGAATTGAATCTATTGATTTTCTAGTTATCTCAAGTCTTCATCCTTATCCTCATCTCTTGTTTGATTTTTTGATGCAGGAGCATCGCCATAAATTAAAAACATTAAGAGGACCACATGGTAAAGAAGATAGTTACAAATTCAAGTATAGAAACAGATTGCAATGTGTGGGGTGCAAGAAACAGTTAGATGCGATTGAAGGAGGTAAGGGCACATGCATATAGGAAGAGTGTGTGAGAACATGGGCTACGAGAGATTTGAAAATCTTGATAAAAGTCAGGGAAATGAGATGATTGGTGTACCTTTCCAACATATTCAACAAAACATTTGGACTGAAGACTATCAAGTAGGTTGGAAGCAGATTAAAGATGGATGGCACGCAAATTTGAGGGAGTGAAGGTAGAAGTGACCAATATGTAACCAAAGGTTGCAAGTATCAGTATGAAGTGAAGCTTGCTAAAGATGGGTATCCCAGTGAGGGGGTGTGTGCGATGCCTATGCATTGTGAGCTAATCCTCAACACATGCAAGGATAGAAGGTTTACATGAGCAATGAAGTGAGCATAGATGAAAAAGAGAGGAGGAAAGCATTATATGGAGATTGGGACCAACCACAATGAAGTGGGAAATAGAGTGCTAAGGAGATAAACACATTTTCAGAAGAAAGAGATCTGCTACATTTTGCATGGCTAAGGAATTAAGTGAGTATTGAATGAAAAAGAAAGGAGGAGAGCATTGTATGGAGATTGGGCGTAGCCACAATGAAGCAGGAAATAAAATGCTAATGAGATAAACACATTTTTTAGAAGAAAGAGATTTGCTATATTTTGCATGGCTAAGGAATTTGTGTGATTGTCATACAGATAGGTGACTTCTTGATTCCCATTCACACATGGGTGTATGCTGAAATCAATCTTAATTTATGTTTTGAAAGATTGGAAACCAGTAATAAGAAGGATTTAATTTGGACTATAATGAATAGTTCATTTGTTGTGCTTGCATTGATATCAGAGAAGGTAGTTGAATTGATCCTTTACTAGTGAACCACAAGCCTTTTTGGAGTCTTATTGTAGTTGGTATTGTTTACCAGTTAAATAATCTTTTATTCTCTTTAATACAATTGTGGTGATGCTCATGGATAGATCAGTTTGATATGTAATGGTGTTTAGTTGCTTGTTCCTCCAAGAAGCCATTATAATGGTCATGTTACATGGTTTTGTTGTGGACTTCTAGCTATGAATGATTGCTTTGTTATGCCCTCATTATCATCATTTCAAGTTTGGAAATAGGGCAAGACAAGATAGCCTAGTTTGTGAGATAGTTTACATTTCTTTATCTACAAGCCAACTTCATCATTTTTGGTATTAGAGCCTAAAAGGTTTGGGAAGGGGAAGTTGATTATGCTCATAATATTTTTGTACAAGTATGTGTGTTAAAATTTGGCAAGTTAATAAGAACCCGAGTACCAAAAGATTGGGAAAAGGAAAAGAAGAGAAGCCAAGAAGAAAGATAAAAAGATGTAGTAGTATGCCATAAAAGAAAGCCTCCAGAAGGAAGGAAAAATGAAAATGAATGTGAAGAAGCAAAATTCAGAGTGGGATAAAGAAATGGTAGAGTTGTAAGAGATTTAGAGGAGTATAAATAGTGGCTTGAGGAAAGAAGTCAAGAATATGGTTGGTGCTGGCCATTGAAAAAGAAGTTGAAGTGGCCTATGAAGATGATTGTTCAAAAAAGAAGAGGGAAAAATATGGCTACCTTGAAAAGAGAAGATGAAAGATGTTTGGATAGCAGAGTATTTCCAAGTGAGCAACATCCACCAGAAGAGGTGAAGAAAGTTCTCATTGAGGAGAACATGAGGAAAAGCAAGAAAGAATGGAGAGGAGAAGTAGTGCAAAAAGCAACACTCGAAAGGAAAAGTAAAGAAAAGAGGAGAATGCCCATGAAGGATGCATTCATAGAGACATTTTGGTCTCTTGTTTTATTTGTTAATGTTGCATTTGAATATATGTATGAAAGTATGAGAGACTTCATAGGAAGGGTCAAGCATGAGACCTCATAATTAATGAGAGAAAGGGCAAGTAAAGCACCCATAGATGGAAATGAAGGTGAAATAAAGTGGAACCAAGTTGCAACAGTTTATGAAGAAGGTATATACGGACAATTTGCAGCAATCCATCAAGAAAAGGTACATTGAAAAGTACTTAACCTAAAGGTAAGAATGGTGTTGAGATTTTACTTAATGATAGTAAAGATGTAGAGGATGCTTTATAATTTCATGATGCATTAGGAAGTTTTGTAGAAGAAGGAAAGGAAACCCATGAAGCGGAAGAGTTGACAAGAAAAGAAGTCAAGAATGAAAGTAAATCCATACAATAGGCCATTGAATAGGTAAATGCGAGTAGAAATGTTGGTTTTGTTCATGTATGTGAAAATAAGAATGTAGATATGCAAGTCAATAGGGAAAAGAGAAAATTGGAGTTCTCAAATCTTGTTAAGGATCATGGATACAAGGTTCCAAGTTGGAAAAAGAAACTAGTTGTTGAGGGGCAACATACAAAGTGTAAGCAAGAGGGTGCATATGAGGAAGTTTATGAAAACAAATTGGTACAAAAGATGAAATTCGTGAAAGAGTTCAAGAAGAACCAAGAACATAGGGTAAATTGTCATGAGAGGAAGCATAAATAAAGTTTTTTAAGGTAGAAATTAGACCTTGGCTTATGGAGAACAAGTTTAGAAATAAACAAATGCCAACCCACAACTATGGGAAATAAAGTGTGGAAGGTTAAGGGTAGGAAAATAGAAAATAAAAGTGGTGTTATAAGACAAGATGAAGAGGAATACCAGAAATGAGAAGAATTTTATATGGCAGTAGAACTTGAAGTAGAGAAAATGAAAAAAAAAATGGAATATGGAAAGGAACATGCTGGTTAGGAACATGTTGGAGAATCTATCAAGAAGGAAACAAATGATGAAGATGAGGAAAAATCAAAGAAGAGTGAGACACTTCCTGGAGTAGCTTGGGAAAATCTTGAGGAGAAACATGCAAAGTGAAAGGTAAGCAAGTTAATTTAGATGATTTAAATAATGACACTTTTGAATCTTTGAATGAAATTGTGGAAGGGAAGAGTTTAAAAGAAGAAGATGAAAAGGATGTAGAACTGAATAGTGACAATGATATATATGAAAGTGAGATGGAGTTTGGAGGCTTGTATATGAAAAAGACATAAGAAGGAGAAGATACAAAAACAAAAAAGGAAAACAAATGAAAGCAGATTGAAAAACTTAGAATGAACAAATATAAGTATGGAGTGGATCCAAAGGATTTGGCCAAGAGCAATGGAAAGCAAGAGTGGGAAGTGAAAGAAAGGTATGATGAAGGATTAAATAATGAAGAGAAAAAATAATGTGCAAATGAAAATGAAGAAGCCAATGTTAGAGCAATAGTGGAAGGCAAAGAAATGCATGGTGAAGAAATTACAGAGATGGAATTTGAAGAAGGTGCAATAAGTGCAAAAGATTTGTTAGTACAATTTTTAGTGATAAAATACCGGAGTGGATGGAGAAGCTTGCTAGTGAAGGTATGAAGACATATGGGATAGTGAAGGATACAAAGATGAAGTTGGCAGTTGATGACAAAGAAGCTATTGCAGCGAAAAAGGAAGAGGTAAATTTATTGGTCTTAAATAAGGACATTGTTTCATTTTCATTTTCTATGTTGAATGTTGAGAAGCCTTAGAACAAGTATGGAGGAGTATATGTAGATTTTAGTGTAGATGTTGCAGGTTGTATTTTGAATGGTAAAACTAAGGAAGATTTGTTGTTGAAGATGTTGGATATCGAAGAAAAATGGTTGGAAAAGATGACTGATGAAGGTGAGAATTTGAAAATTATAGCACAGGATCGTAATGTAAATTTATTTGCAAATTGTGAAGATGATGTTTTATTTCCATTTGAGATGATAAAAGTTATAGAATGTCTAGAAGATTGCATGATAGTAAGTGCAAAATTATAAAACAATGTGGATGATTTTGATGAAGTTGAAATACAAATGTCAAAGGTGAATGCATTTGAAGAAGAAAATAAATGGAGATCATTAATCTCTATATAATTGTTCATGTCGATTTGTATGTGAATGTGTGAGCTAGGAAACTTTGGTGAAGGAAGACGAAAATTGAAGAGAAGAATATTGCACAACACTGTTGGAGAAACATGGTAGTTGTTCCAGAGTGATGTTGGAAGAAGTAGAAGAAAAAGAACAATGATGAATAATTCTAATGATGACCTCATGAGAATAAGCACATGCTTTATTTTGTCTCTTGGGGAGCTTGATGCATGAGCATCACTAAAAATTAAAAACTTTTAGAGGACCACATGCTAAAGAAGATAGTTACAAATTCAGTTATAGAAACAAATTGCAATGTTTGGGGTGCAAGAAATAGTTAAAGGAAGTTGAAGGAGGTAAGGGAACGATCATATAGGAAGAGTGTGTGAGAACATGGGCTACAAGATATTTGAAAAGCCCGATAGAAGTCAGGGAAATTAGATGATTGGTGATGAATTCCAAGAAGTAAGAATATTGGTGTACCTTTCCAACAAATTTGATAAAACATTTGTACTAAAGACTATGGAGCAGATTGGAAGTAGATTAAAGATGGATGATGCATAGATTTGAGGAAGTGAAGGTAGAAGCAACCAATATGTAACCAAAGGTTGCAAGTATCAATTTGAAGTGAAGCTTGCTGAGGATGGGTATCTCAGTGAGGGGGTGTATGTGATGCCTATGCGTTGAGAGCTAATCCTCAACATATGCAAGGATAGAAGGTTTACACGGGAAGTGAAGTGA
This sequence comes from Sequoia sempervirens, assembly GCA_007258455.2. Taxonomy (NCBI): domain Eukaryota; kingdom Viridiplantae; phylum Streptophyta; class Pinopsida; order Cupressales; family Cupressaceae; genus Sequoia; species Sequoia sempervirens. The sequence continues at coordinate 32,360 of VDFB02324933.1, forward strand.
GAATCAAATGAAAAAGAAAGGAGGAGAGCATTGTATGGAGATGGGCGCAACCACAATGAAGTGGGAAATGAAGTGCTAAGGAGATAAACACATTTTCAGAAGAAAGAGATTTTCTACATTTTGTGTGGTTAAAGCATTTGTGTGATCGCTATACAGATAGGTGACTTCTTGATTCCCATTCACACATGGGTGTATGCTGAAATCAATCTTAATTTATGTTTTGAAAGACTGGAAATCAATAATAAGAAGGATTTAATTTGGATTATAATGAATATTTTATATTTGTTTTTCCCGCATTGACATCAAAGAAGGTAGTTGAATTGATCCTTTACTAGTGAACCACAAATCTTTTTGGAGTGTTATTGTAGTTGGTGTTGTTTACCAGTGAAATAATCTTTTATTCTCTTTAAGAAAATTGTGGTGATGCTCATGGATAGATCAGTTTGATATGTAATGGTGTTTAGTTTCTTATTCCTCCAAGAAGCTAGTATAATGGTCATGTTACATGGTTTTGTTGTGGAATTATAGCTATGATTGATTGCTTTATTATGCCCTCATGATCATCATTTCAAGATTAGAAAATAGGGAAAGACAAGATAGCCTAGTTTGTGAGATAGTTTACATTTCTTTAGCTACAAGCCTTCATCATTTTTCCTTGGAAAGTCTATAAATAAGATAATTCCTTCATCATTTTGATATCTCACATTTTATACAAATCAAATTTGTCAAAATAATAAATCAATGAATCATCAATCAAGTCTTATGTTATGTTGTTGAGGTTTAACATCCACATCCAAACAAGGCAAAGCAATATCACATCATCATTTATTTTTGAGGTCTATAGTGGGATTGATAAAGTAGTAGTTTAATTTGATTTCTTAAATTATGTTTTCAAGTTCTTTTAAATTCTTATTTATTAACGTCAATGCATAAATTTTGGTGAACTTGACATGAACACTAACCTTTTTTTGACTAACCTTGTTGTTTTTGAGTTTTTGGTGTTTTTCTTTGTCTTGTAGGTACCTTTGAGAGGTTTTAAAAATCAACATTTTTAGGAGCTTTTTGAGGAAAAATAAATATCATAGTTGTGCTCAGAAAGGTTGAGAAACGAGTTTTCATATATAATAGTCCATATTTTGGTGCAGGATAACATTTTAAACTTAAAAAAATACATTTTTGGGCACTTTCTTTGTTAATCCATACATTTGCAGGGATTTGTACTTTTGGACTTCAAATTTGTTTCTACACATCTTAAAATTTTGTTGATAATTAATTTTTTCTCATATTCTGATTAGAAAATTAATTGACAAAGGTTTAATCACTTGGTGAAAATGCTTGTTCTTCCTCTTCGCATTTTCAAAAATAGAAACCTGCAATAAAACAAGCATAACTTTCAAACCACTATTTAGATTGTCAACTTTTTTGTAGGCATTGGAAAGTTGGCTCTGATATGAACACTATGAATTAGGTTGTTTATTCAAATAAAAAAATCAGATATAATTAGTCAAGGTGAGTGTTTTCATTTCAAACTTCAAACAAGCACACATGCAAACTTGCTTTTTGATTATTTTTTAAAAAAATATCAAAATTTCATAAGGAGTCTAATGGCGTAGTTAATTTCAGTTTGAAATAATATTTTGTATATTTTTAACTAATCATTGAATGCAATACTTTTTCAACAGGAAAGAGAAAAAAACGTAAACATTCCTTTTTTTGAAAGCCAAAGACAAAAAAATGAATCTTCCAATGAAATTGGTTTTGTAGGATGATATTAAGAAGACAAGTTTATAAACTATTTTATTTTTATGTGTTCCTTGATTGTTTTGTGTGTCTTTTCAAATATTTGCAATGAAGGATTAAAATGAATCATACACATTTCGATTTGGTTAATTATAGAGAAAGTTTCTTTTAATCTTGAAAGAGAGTGTGTGTGTATGCTCTTCTCTCACACGCTCAAGCGTGATATTGAGAATAAAAAATACCACTCTTTCTTTTTATTTTTAGGGGGGGTCTGTCTAGGGATTTCATCACCCTAGAGGATAACCTCAAATCTAGTGTTTTGAAAAAGTATAAATACAAGGGGTGAATCGAAAGACATGCCTCTTGGAAGTTGTGAGTTTGTCATTCAGGCTAAGCCCCCAAGAACTTTGTACCTTGGGAATGTGAAGGAGAAGGGTGGGTTACCCTCTTCTCCTAACTGTTTAACTTTATTACACTTTCAAATTCATGGATTAGGCCTTGAGTACCCTTGTGGAATATAAAGGATTCCCCTACAAATCATGTATAGCCTAGTTTAAGACCTTTCGGTCCTTGCTTAGTGTGGTGTAGGGTACAATATCATGCTCAAAGTTACTCAACATGTACTTTCTCTTGTTGAGGTGACAATTATTCCTTGGTAGGGCCTTGTCCTTCAAAGTAAGGGGTATAAAGGTGGTACATGACCTTTGGATACCCTAGTTACCCATTCATTTGAAGGTATTATGGATTTGGCAAGTGGGCCTACGCTAAGTTAACACTCCCACTTGATTAATTCTAAGATTGTTCATGTGTTTTTTGTGTCTTTTACTATTAGATTAAAAACCTCCCCATCTAAAACCCAATAGGGACCTTATCCTTCTTGAGCCTTATATTTTTTAATCTTCTATATTTTATTAGTATAGGCTTTCAAAATTTCAAAAATCCAAAAACATTTGAAAAATCTCAAAAACCAAAAACATTTGAAAAATCCCAAAAATCAAAAAAATTTGAAAAATACCAAAAATCCAAAAACATTTGAAAAACCAAAAATCCATTTTTTTGAAAAACTAAAAACTAAAAAAATTATTTGCTTAGCTTGCATTAAGGTTTAGAATCCAACCCTACCAACTCAACCATCTTTTTCCTCCAAACCAAAACTCCATCAACTTATCCATCTAAACTATCCCATTGTCCATCCTAATCCAAATTGATAACCATGCCTTCATCTTAACTTGATAGTATACCTAGTCAAACTAAAAACCCCTTCTTCGAAGATGATAATGAGAGTCTTGAGGATAAGCCAAACTATGAACCGTATGATGATCAAACCTTAGATGTTATTACCTTAAGCAAGTGTCATCCATCTATATTCCATCAATACCAATCACCCACAATCCGTAATAGCCTATCCATCAATCCACAATATCAATCACCCACAATCCCTAGTCAATCATCCATCTACCCTCCTTCCCAACAATCCATAATCCCTAGTCACCCATCCATCTACATTCATACCAAAAACCCTCAATATTCCAACTTACTTACCAACAACCCATAAGATCTAGTAATCCATCCATCTATCCTCAATATAAACAACCAATTAGAACAATATATACCATTAATCCCCAAAAAGCACCAATTAGTCATTCTCATCCTAACCTTGACAAGGGAACCCAATATTTGAACCAAACCATATCATAAATCCCTATCTCCCATGCATATCCCAAATCATCATCCCCATCACCAAACCAAGAAAGTATTATAGCTTCCACCTCCTATCACAATCCTTATCCACTAAGTCATTACAATCCAATCTATCCTAATCCATAAATATATCCAATAAAAACACCTTTGGCCATTTTTTTGAGGACTAATAGTAAAGGATATTCAACTTTGATATGATTTTTTTTTTAGATAATCCCATCATATTGCTAATCCTACACCATCCAAACATCTTCCACCATCATGCCATCCATCACCTATTGAGTTTACTCAAGATCTTCCTATTGAAACTCCATTATTTACATGCCAAAATCCCACATCCATCAAAGAATCTCCTATAATTATTCAAAATCACATTCCATTTTCCAAACCATTGGATCTATTTCAAGAGAAAAGCCTAAAGAATGATGAAATAAACTCCAATGTAAATCAAGATCAAGTTACTCAAAGAATTCCTATAGATCATCATAAAATACACGCTAATCTAATCCTTGATCAAGATCCTATTTATAGGATCCAGGATAATCCAATCCTCGATCATGATCCTATATCTGAGTTCATCCAAAAAACCCCTATAGATAATCATGATATCCAAGTTAATCCAATATTTTATCAAAATCACATCTCTAATCATGACATCCAAAATGAACCAATATTTGATCAAGATCCTACCTATGATCAACGAATCCAAGATGATCCCCTCATCCACCTATATGGAATCCATGATAAAAACTTGAAGTTGATCCTATCCATATCCCAACCACCTCCATTTCCCAAGATGAGACACTTGCCTCCCTTGGACACACAGGTAGTCAAATAAATGACATGGATCACATAAAAAAAGAAGATATAGAATCTACCATGCATTGCATCGACATACCAAATGATCAAGAGATGACAATCATGATGAAGGAGAAAGACACAATATCTTGTCAACTAGGATCATCCACTTTTGTCAAATCAAGTTTTCTTGTAGATGAGAAAATACATTTTTTTTATGGTTTCCAACTATACGATGATGAGTTAGCATCTTTATTAAAAAAAATAATAGCCCATCACAAATAAAATCTGTCAGAGTATGCAACATCTAGGAAGAGGATTAGGCCTACATGAGCAATGGGTCTTAGAACCAACACAATTTTGTGCAAATCCTAAACATCAAGGTCCTAATTATTGTTCAGTTAACAAATCAAATGACGTTAGTGATAACTCCACAATATTAGGGGAAAGTTCATCTAATAGAACCATCAAAATGGAGGCCATGAGTAGTCCTTACCATAAGGTCGTTCCCAACACTCCTTCCATCCACAATATAAACCATCATTCACAATTCCTTAAATCTACCATTTGGAACAAAAAAAAGAAAAGTCTTACAAATCCAAAGTTCAAAATCAAATTTCAAAGGCCATTGAACCCAAAAAACCAAGTGGACAAATGAGGGTAAAATGGATCCCAAAGAAAAATGGATTCATCAAAGAAAATAGTCCAAATCCAATATCCAATCAATATATTATTAATATCGCTATCTTGAGTTTCTGTGTTGGTTTGTAAATTAGTATTGGTAAAATTTTGAGATTATCTATTTATGGGAGGATACAACCTAGGTGAAATCTTTATTTCCATATATTTTTGATAGCTTCCAGAAGGAAGCATGAGATTAGAGGGGGGGAATGTGAGACATAGCTAATATTATTTTAGAGAATTTGGTTTGATTTTATATTTTTATATAGTTAATGTTGTTGGACATGGTTGGTGTTTAGTTTCCACAAAAATAAATATTTTTAATTATTATGTTAGATCTTATATTTAATTGATGTTAGTAGAATTTAATGTTTATATTTAATATTTTGGTTATAAATTTTTGAAGTGTACTAATGTTTCTAATATGGTTTTTAATTTGGTCAAGGGAGTTTAATGTTGGAGTGTAATTTGTTTTTTTATGTGAGTTTATTTGTGAAGGGAAATGTGTTTTCATTTGAATTATCTTTTTTATTTGGATATTTTGTTGAGGGAAATGGAAGAGTTGGGAGTTATTTTATTTTAAAGAGGAAATTTGAATGGTTGGGGGTAAAAGGAAATGAAAGTATTGTAGATTGTTCTCTTTCTTTATTTATTATTTGATTTTGGGATGAATGGGGGATGGATGGAATGAATTGATTGTAGGATGGTGTCAGTTGGAAAAAAACTCTGTAAATTTGGACATGTTGTTTGGCTGATCCTAACTTGGATAACCAATGTATGCTTGAATTGTATTGGTAATTTTTGTGTTGTTATTGAATTCTCGATAGATGGTTGAAAAAATTGGTGTTTGTTATTGGTTTGTGTGGTGTCATGTTGACTAATAGGGGGTTCGAGTGTGTATAAGGAGTGGATCTTGCCTGAGGGTTGAGAGCCTCCTTTGTTTGGGGTTGAGGAGGCCGTGGAGCCTCTCTTGGGGATTTTGATCAAATATGAATTGTATGGAGTTTTGTGTGATATTAGAGAGTTGTGAATGGAAGATTGGATTATTGTATGAATGGGGATGATTTGGATATTTGAAGGTTGTGGATGGTGGTGGCTGTGTGTGGATAATGACAGATGGATGGTGGTAGTTGTGTGTTGAGAACGAAGTTGTATGTTGAAAGTTGAGAATAAATCTTTGTTCCCCAAGAATGAAAAAAATCCCTCATCTCCCCCTTTACAAAAATTTCATGATTTGATTCTTTGTGTGTGAGTCAATGCTTATGTTTTTTTTTCTTTTGATTTTAATTTTTGTTGAACATTTGGATTTTGTCTCCCGCTCGAGGGTGGACTTATTAGTCCTATGGTTGGGAGGAGAGCAGGATTGGGTTGCTCTATTTTGTGTTTGTAGGTTTAGAAAGCAATCTGGAATTGTTGAAGAGCATTGCATGCATGAAAATTCTTTTATATTGCTAATCTGCAATGATTATTAATTTATTAAGAGTTGCAGGTTTGAAAGAATCTTCAGTTGTAAATGAAGGAGTTTTAGTGTTCAATTTATAGATAAAGTAAATTGCATGCACTGTTATTCATGTTTATGAAAAGAATATATAATGTTGTTCTTTAGTAATCAACTGAAACATTAAATGTTCTAATTATTAACCATATTGTAGTGGTTGCTAATTTTGTTTCTTAGTGACAATAGTGTGTTGTTAAAATCATAAGTATGATTTTAGTTAACTTTATTATCTCTATAGTCTCTCTTGTAATTTCTTTATTGGATGGGTATTGTGAATATCTAACTTATAAAACAATCTTTTGTTCAACTATTTTCTTCCAATACTTCAATATTTATATTATAACTTTCATATAATTAATGAAGAACATAAACAAATTAAATGTAAATAGACTGATTTTGATTGTTTTCATTTATTTTTTTATTTACTTCATACTAGGTTAAGTTATTTTGTTGTGTTTCATAGATTAGTCTTGGGGAGGGAATTACAAAAGGATTAAGGGGAGGATTAGAACTATTGTGGTAGATTACAAGCTAATGTGGCACATGATTAGGGTGAAAATAGGATCCACCCAAATGCATGTGCAAATGGATGGATCACTTATTTTCCAAGGCCCTAAACACCTCAAATTATGCAAAATAAGATGCTAATAACAACCAAAAATGAAACCTAAATGTTATAGCAACTATGGAGGATGTTTTTAGAGTAGGAAAAGTTGTTTACCTGGCCAAAAAGTTATTGTTTTTTAGCTATGGAGGACTCATTCGCCTTCAGTGGAAAATGGGTCCTTTTAGGGTTTTAGAAAACTGATTTTAGGATCCTATACCTTGATGTCTACACTCTTGAAATCCCTGTTATCAAGTTCTAGAAGCCTGTAGTTAATTTTGTAGAGCCCTTTCCACGATCTTGCACTATTGAATGACAAATTTTGCAACTTTGACAACTTTTCTCCAAATCTTGCTCAACTTGATCTTCAACTTGTAAATTTGCAATAACACACTTCAAGGGAAAGAAAACTTTATTTTTTAGTGAATGGGGGTTTTCCTTAGTCAAAACTTTGTAGGTAATTTAACCAAATGATGAAATGAATGAAATGAAGCATGAAATATCAAGTATGCAAATGATATCACCTAGGATGATGTCTTGTGAAAAAAATTTGAAAACTAACATGTAGTGGCCATAAAGGATGTAGATCTTGGATGTAAGATGATGCTTGTAAATGGATCCTCAATGCAACATTAACTTCTTAGCTCAACACAAATGAATGCATTAAACCCTTGACATGATGATATGATCTTCAATTGCTGCAATAAACTCTTGAAATCTGCCTTGAAATGCCTTGAAAATTTCTTTGAAATGATCTATAATGCTCTTGCTCTTGATCTCATGAAGTCACACAAAATTTCTAGGAGGAACAATGTGAATTAACCCCTTATTTATACTAAATTAGGAGATTAACCTCGAAATTCAAGGAACTAAGGCCAACACTAGATTTGGAAAGAAAGATAATTAAATTCTCGTTAGAATGAAATTAAAAAATAAGGGTCTCATTAAGGGAGGACCCATTCACCACCAAAGGTGAATGGGTCCTGGCTAAGTTTCTAGGACCAAGCTTTGGGGAACTGAAAGAAGGCCAAAAACCCATTCTAGATCAACTAAGAAAGGGGGGTCCTATTAAGGGAGGGCCCATTCGCCATCAAGGGTGAATGGGTCCTGGCTCAACTTACCAGGACCAAATTTTTCCCAATGAAATAATTTGTTATTTAATTTATGATTGTTGGGAAAGATCTTCGGGAGGTGTCAAAATTAAGGCCTACAAAGGGGGTTAATAACTCCAATTAACCACAATCAGTTAAGATCACCTAGATAAATGTGAAAGTGCTTTAAAACACTTTACAACACTTAAAAAAGGTACACATTATATTTAGAAAGGGGCCCATTAGGCTTAATTAAGTAAATAAGTCCTAGAAAAGCGTGAAAGTGTGTTACGAAACTTTGCAACACCCTTGCAAAGGATCAATTAAGGCATGTTTTAGTTAAATAAAGGTCCTAAAATAGTGTGAATGTGTTCAACACATTACAACACCACTCCAAGACACCATTAGTTTAGCTTTAATGCCAATTATCATATCAAGCAAGGGAAAGGGCTACTTTTTTCATTACTACATTTTGCCTCCACTTTAGTGAGAGGATGACCCCATGTCAAACTCACACTAAAGTCGACATTCAAGACACTTAAGTATGCAACACTAACAAAGATACATGATTATACCCTATCAAAGGCCAATAAAAAATAAAACAAAGGATCAAGCACAACCGATTCAACGTGATGTAAGGTGATGGTTGTTTTTCCATAACAAATGTTCACTTTGGGGTAGTGGAACCTCAGTCTGTCCACTAGGTGAGTTGTACCAAAATATGTTTTCTCTCAGGGGTAGTGGAACCTCAGTCTATCCATTAGGTGAGTTATCCCAATGAGGTGGAAAATGAGAGAATCATATTAGTCTCTCACACCATACTAAAGTTATCCTCTTGAAAACTTTGATAAGGCACCAAAATGAAAGTGATTTTATAAATGATTTTGAATGTCATGTAAAAATTTTGTTAAAGGGGATTTTTCTTTGTTCGTGTAACGATCTTCCTCTTAGGGAGCATTCTTCCTAATGTCTCTAAGAGAGGACAATTCAAAAGTGTTAGACCGTCACCCATGGGATGCCTTGTTTGCATCATGCCATGACAATAGATCATACACTCTTGGATGGCATCAAACCCAATGACACCACCAAGAAGAGGACACATCACAAGAAAACATGAAAATCACGCTATGAAACTTGCCATAAGATGTCATCAATGTATGCCCCCACTTTAAAGCAGTTTCTACACCATTACTGTGAGCAATTTCTTTAAAGTAGCCAAATGTTTTTGATCCTAAGACATGAGAGATTTCCTCAAAAAACCCTATGCCAAGTCATATGTTTTTGAAGCAAGCTGCATCATGAAATAGGAAGGAAGGGTTGCCCCCACAAACACATAAGGGATCTATGGATTTGGGGTCATTATGTTTGTGCTACAATGTTGTGATAAAGCATGGAATTGTCATCATTGGACCCAAATACTCATAGAACTAGAAGAATGACACAAAGAGAGGGAAAAAAAAAGAAAAACCTTTCAGGTAAACATGGAAGAAAGATGAATGTTTCGATGCCTTGTGTCATCCCCAAAAGGAAACCATAAGAAAAATGAAAAAAAGATAAAGACAAAGCTTTTGGGTCAACATGGAAGAGACATAAATGTCTCGATGCATTGCGTCATCCCCAAAAGGAAAACACAAGGAAAATGATTACGACATAGAGAAGAATGAAGGTACATATAGAAGAATGCGCAAAAGAGAGAGGAACATCAAACGAAATGTCATGGGGGATCACATTACACACATGCAATCACATAAAGAAAAATGAAAGAGAAAGAGACTAGTAAGGCACAAGCGAGTCAACCTAAAGTAGGTCATCTACTTCCCAATCTTAGTCGGTATAAATGAAAGGAAAAAAACTAGCCAAACGGACAATGAAAAATGCATTAGTAGGACAAGGCTATTAAATGCTTGCCTCCAATTTGTGCAAGAAAAGAATGAACCGAGATAAGTGAGGAAAATGAACTGCTTGCATTAGAGAAAATGATTTGCAATAAGTGTAAAACATATAATAGTGAGAATGTTTTAAGATTATACAACCATTGCATGGCAAGGAGTGGGGAGGGTATGTTATGTAATCACTCGATGGAAATAATTGCCATCGAAGTGAAAGTTGCTCAATACTAATTTGAATGCACGACACTCATCAATAATATGTCCAAGAGTTTTGTGGTATCGACAATGTGGAACATTTGCATCTTTAGGATATAGTATTAGCTTGTCTTTCGTTGGTGGTAATGTTATAAGTTCTTTGTTTAGAAGTAGTTGTAGTTTCCTTTCACTTTTAGGTGGCATACAAGGGAAATTTAGTTTCTGTAGGTTGTAGGGCCTCTTGTGCTTGCTAGATTCACCAACTTCTCTAGATGGGATTAGGGATGAAGGTCCTGAGATGATCTTTTCTTTTTTATCCTTATCCTTAGGAGGTACATGTTACTCTTTAGGAAGGACATTTATATTAGGAGGAGGATCTAAGACTACAATGCCATCACCACTAAGCCTTAGGTATTCTTTAGGAGAGCTTATATTGCGAGGGGGATCTTGATATCCTATTCCTTTGGTTACTTCAGTTGGCATTTGCTCTAAGAGTTGATGAATTAACACTAACTCATTTGACTGCAAAATATGATGAAATTTTTTGACGAAAGATGTATAATTAGATGTATTGTTGGGTACTTGTGATATTTAATGTGCAATTTTCAATTTTTTAAAGTTTTATCCATGACGTTCATCAAAATTTCGACGAACTTGAGTTTTCGTCAAAATTTTGACGAAGATTGTTCATCAAAATTTTGACGAACATGCAAAATCAAATTGTGGCCAACATAAATAAAAGTGAGTTTGACTATTTATTATGATAGTGTTTTGCTATTATCTCCAAGTTGAGGGTAGTCATTTTCTTTCCAGAATTCATTTGTGAGGTTAGATTTGTACTTCTAGGTTTGAAAATCATATTTTAAAGCAACGTCTCATCGGATTTCATTTTTAGACTTGTGCATTTTCAGAATTTCATTTCTAAATTTTGTTGTGCAAGTTCAATATTCCGATTTTAGGAGTCTAACGGTTGGAAATAATAGTAAAATCAGAATTTAACAAGTTCTGGAATTAGCATTTTAAAGTGTTTTTTGGGGTCATTAACTTCAAACTATATTCTCTTTTGCAGGGGTGGTTGCATGCAAAATTTTTTTGGTGTAAAATATCAGAATTATTAGATTTTTTTACTTGTCTATGATTAAAAATTATTGGAGTGTGAGTTTGATATTTTTTGAAGATCTAAATATTCAATCTTGGTAAAGAAAAATCATGCCAAATAATATTAGTCCAAAACAAAATGAAGAGACATTTGATAGATTGTGGGTTAGATTGAAAAGAAAGGGTGATGGGGAATGTTATTGTCCTTGCAATAATTGCAAGGGATTAAAGACGAGAAGAATTTTAATCAAAACAACTGAGAAACATTGTAGGAAACATGGTCACATTGAAGGGGGGCATGATTATCGTCCATTGGTAAGCTGTTCATTATGTGTTTATATTGATTGAATTTGTAAATGTTTATATTGTTTTAACATTTAATATATATATATAAAATCACTTGATCATGATCATGGTTTATTTGTGTCTATCATTATTATAAAGGTATGGTGTCCTAGGGCACATGATATGGATTATCACGACCCAGAGAATGTGGTTTTGCAAGCAGAGGAACATGGAGTTGTGAATATTGAAGATGAAGTTAATGATCCTATGGAAGAAGATGATCATGAACTAGAAAACACAGTTGATGATGGTACAAATACATTGATCCATAACACATTTAGTGGCATAGTTGATCATGATGATCAAGATGAATTTGATTATGTTCATGATTTACTTGTACTTGAGAAGGCATACAAGCCCCTTTATGAAGGCTCCTAAACAACTCTTCTCTCTGTTATATTGTTGCTGGTGAACTTGAAGGTTACGAATGGTTTATCCAACATAGCAATCTCATGGATGTTAAGGTATGTCATATATGTCATCTTTTTTCATCTATTTTAATTGCTATTAGTTCATCACTAGTAAATAAAGGATGAAATATATACCATTAATATTCTTTATATTAACAAATTATTTTTTTTGTAGATTGATTGGTGAATTTTTCTTACCACTATCAAATATTTTACCTCACTCATACTGAGATTTATCTGGAATTATGAAAGATATTGGAATGGAGTATCAAGCAATAGATGCATGTCCCAATGATCATATTATATATCATAAACAACATGAATTTGGAATAGAATGCCCAGAATGTTATATCAGTAGATATCAAATAGATCAACTAACAAAAAAGGTGCCTCACAAGGTTCTTCGTTATATTCCCATTATTCCGCGTATGCAACGATTATTTAGGTACAAAAGCTTAGCGCAATTTATGGATTACCATGCACAAAATAGAAGTAGATATGACATTTTTTGAATGCTTGCAGATGGTTCTACATTTAGGGACATGGAGAAAAAATGACCACACTTTAAAGAAGAACCTTGTAATCTCAGAATTTCATTGGAAGCAAATGGTGTCAATCTATTTGGAGAGCTGGGATCTATTTACTTGATGTGGCCTATTTTTGTTATCAACTATAACATTCCTCCATGGATGTCAATAAAGAGGGAGTACATAATGTTGGAAATGATTGTTCTAGGTATTTGTTTACAACATTTTTCTTTAATGTACAGTAGCATCTCATTTGTCTTATTTGTTGCATAATGACTTATATTTTTTTCATTTAATAGTCATGTACATTAATTTATATATATTGCAGTAAAATGACTATAATAATTATGTAATGTTTATGTTCATTTAACTAGATAAGTACCAAGTTAAAGATATGAATGTATATATCGGGCCTCTTATTGACGAGTTACTAAAGTTATGGAATGGTGTCACTATGTATGATGTCTCTAGACCAATAAGACAAAGACAATTTCAATTCCATGCAATGCTTGTATGGAAAATTCATGATGCCCCAGGGCTAACACATTTTTGTGGTATGTTATAACGTTCGACTACACTTTAACGATATTTAATTTTATGAAGTAGATATCATGCATGTTTTTTAAATAATCTATTCATTATATATAATTATAAAAATTAACATATTTAATCCAATTATATATGATCTTCCAGGTCTTCAAACAAAGGGAAAATTTGCATGTCCAATTTGTGGTCCAAAGATGAAATCTCGTTGTTCAACAAGTTTAGGAAAGCAGGTGTTTGATGAGTATAGGCAATTCTTCCACATAAATCATAAGTATCGAACTACTAAAAAACATATTTTCAATGGGAAAGAAGAGACTACATCAAAACCACGAAGAATGACACCTAGCCTATAAAATTTAGAATATAATAGAATTAATCGTCAAGGTTATACATCAAATAAAATTGTTTATCTATCATATATGATATGTTTGGAATTTATAATTTTATATTGTGTTGTGTTTACTCATGCCGTAATTGAGAATGATTGTCATTGTTAATTTGTTTAACTTATATGCTTCATGAAAGTCATCAAGGCATTAATGACTGGCTTCCACAGGGAATGAAAAGTTATCCCAAACAATTTAGTACGTTGCCCTACTATGAGCAGCTACAAATTGTGCATTCTTTTGATACAATGCATATCAGAAAGAATATAACAGAAACACTATTGAAAATATTGGATGGAAGGCATGACATAAAAAATTGTCAAAATTTTTAGTGATATTCAGGAAGCCAATCATGCAATGAAAAATGTCATTCAATTAAATAGAGATGGAGACCAAATTAATATAAGTGCCCTTCCTTGGTTATTAATGGAGCAACAAAGAAATACTATAAAAGAAGTCAGCTGAAAAATTTGATTTCCCATAGGATTTGCTGCGAACATAAACAATATCATAAAAAGGAAAGGTGAATTTGGGTCAAGGATGAAAACGAATGATTATCATACCTTCATTAAGGTAATTATTTTGGTATATTATATATATTTGTATATTGCAGGTAATTTTCAGTGTATTATGTTTACTACTTTTGGAAAAATAATGAAAAGATCATTTTATAATTTTTGCAGTATGTTCTACCTCTATCTCTCCCAGAAAACTTTGACAAAAATGTCAAGCAAGTTATATATGATCTTGGAAAATACATGAGGTAAGTAGTGATATTTGTTCAATTCCTTGTATAGATCTTATAATTGCCATTTGTTTTACTTGTTATGTAATATATTGTATATTTTTGTTAAATCTCGTTAATATACTTGTGCCTTGAATCACTTGTAGATGGTTGTCATCTAAAGAAATCCATAAAGAAGATATAAATTATTGGAAGAGAAAAACTCCTCATCTAATGTATGAAATGCAAAAGTGTTTACCTTTGACATTTTTCAATGCACAAGAACACTACCTCATACACCAAGTTGAGGAGATTGAATTGTGTGGACCTGTACACACAAGGTCAATGTGGATGGTTGAGAGGCACTTGAAATTTTTGAATGCTTTGGTTAGATAAAGAGCACATCCCAAGGGTTCTATGGTGGAGGGATATATGGTATACCAAACCATGGTGTACATTACTGAATATCTTCCTAAGTTTGCAGCAAAGATCCATGTAGATTGCATTTGGGATTCCAACTCCATTAACAAATTCGAAGGGCAGTACCTGATGGGGAAAGGTAGATTGAGGAAAGTGAGAGGTAATTATAAGATGGTCATGTAGATTAATTACAATAAATTTTACATTTGGTTTTTATGTATATTGTACTTATTTAATTATTAATCTTCAATATACATCAATTATAAATTAAGATCGTATACCATACCATGGTAATTAACTAATAATACGTCATTTGTGAATTTCAATTTTTTTTTATATAGTTGGTCAAGAGTGGGATGCACTACATTTGTACATTGCAAACAATCTTGATTGGATGATGGTATGGATTGAACGATGTCAACAATTTGGTTGTGCATTAACATGGGAAGGTGTGGCTTCATTGGTTACAAAAGCTCATCGTAATGGAGATTCCAATGTTACACCAAGGGAAATTGATTTAGAATATGGTTTAAGAGATAAACAGGTATGCATAAATATATTAATCACCCATATTATTTAATTATTTTCAATTATATTGATGTATATATATGTTGAGTTTTTTTCTTTGCATACATTCGACCAAGAATAAATATGTTTACCAACTGACGATATTGCAATAATTTTTACATGTTTGACATATTGTAGGTGAAACACCACAAGGTTATGTGGTGCAATGGTCATAAATTTTGAATCAAAAATTTGAATGACATGAAGAAAACTTGTGATTTTGGGATAATTACAATCTTTCAGGTGACTAATGTTTCATCTAGAAGCGGCATACATCCAGAAGTCTCAAAAAATTGATACTATGGGATTTTGGATGATATACTTGAGTGTGACTTTAAGTCCTTCAAATTAGTTCTATTCATCGTCCTATAGTATAGGCTACGATTGAATGAAAATGATCCCGAGAGAACTGTTATTGAACATGATAATGGATTTACCATGGTTAATACAAGGTCAATCAAGCGAGCTAGAAATGGGCCCTATGTTTTTCCAAGCCAATGTGAGCAAGTATTTTACTCAGAGGTTCTAGGTAAACCGGGTTGGTCATTTGTTGTTAGACATGATCCAAGAGGAAGGCTAGTAAAGTATAATGTGGTGGAAGAAGAAGATAATGAAGAACTAGAAGATGATGTAGATGATAATTAGGATCAACAGTTAGTTGATGATGTGCTTGATGAAGATGTCGAATAGGAGGAACTAGATCATGATGATGTAGGAGTTAATGTTCATGAAGATGATATCCGTGTGGATGATGAAATTATCGAAACTGATTAATATGACCAATCCTTACAATGTCGAATCTGGATCGAATGATACAGACAAAGAGTTGGATGAAGAAGAAGATCAATGACATTGAAATGTATGAGTTATGTGCTTATATTATCTATTTGATATTAATTTCTTGATAGAATTATATTTGACTTATGTGGTTACATAATTAATTCATGATGTTTTTAATTTTTATGCCATTACATAATTAATTCATGATGTACTTTTTAATGTTTAATTTTAATTCACGATGTTACAACTATTGTAGCTTTCCTATAAATTTCCATATATCATAATGAATAGTGTTTTGGGAAATTTCATGAAAGATGACACATTGATCATAGTAGTGAAATAATTGCAAAGTCGTTTAGATTTTTTAGACCAATCACCCTTTGCAATGTCATTTTTCAGATCATATCCAATTTGATTACTAGGACACATAAGGTAGGATTTGATTGGCTTATCTTGGAGGAACATTGTGGCTTTGTGTAATGCGAGCAAATTTTGGATGGGTAGTGGTGTAGGAGCACCTACAACTCATCTTCTATGCTTAATCATGTGATGATAATTAGGGAGGTCAATAAGCTGGTTTAGGAATTTCAAGAATGTTTTATTGTGAATAAGGTCACTCAAGACCATTAGTCATGTTCTAGGTGAAGTTTTGAGTTATGAGTTTGAGTCTTGCACTAAAGAGTTTTGTAGCCTTTTTAAGGAAAATTGGAGAATTTACATGTAAAAGGGTGCAAGGTTAGTGTCATGTAAATAATAAGGCTATTATCAAGCTACTAACATGGTATTAGATGTGTCCTAGGAGTTTCAATACATTTGAAAGGTCAAAAAATTAAAACATTTCAATAGTGATGTTAACAACCTTGAAATTAGTGTGTTTTATGTTTCATGTGATCATAAAAGATTAAAAAGTCAGTTGTAGAGGTGGTTGTTTGGTGGTTGAGGTGTAAAGGCATTTAAAAGGAATAAATTGATCATTGTAAAGGTTGTTGATGGTTGAGGATTTAAAATACAAACTCTTGACATTCAAAAATATGTGTTCATCCTCAAAATTTCTGTATTTTTCCTATTTTGCAGCACTGTACAATCACATACAACCATATTTTGATGTAAAATAAATTCCATTTCATGAAGATATGTGTTATCTTTGATTTGAATCTGATTTGAGGGCTTAAGGAGTTGATTTGAGTTAGATAGCTTCATTTCTTTGCATACAACCTGGGTACCCTGTTTTTGAGGGTTTTGTAGTCCAAACATGATATAAAGGGGCTCTTACACTTTTTGTGATTACTGTAGCTTGTGTAAGAGGCCCCATGGATACTGTTGTAATTTTAGTATACACGAATAGGGTTTAGGATGAAAAATAAAGAAGGTATAGCTGCTGTCCTCAAGAGTTTTGTGAAGAAAATCATGTGAAATGAGAGGTTCAAGCCTAGGTTTCAAAAAAATATATATGGGAGATATCATTTTATGAATTTTTATCCATTTGCAGACCTAATGGGTTGTGTCTGAGTTAGTTTTGAGGTCTGGGAGGTTGTGGAAGTAGGAGATTCAATAAGCCCTCATGATTTTGGCCTAAAATAAGGGTCTTTGGGTTTGACAAGAATTTGGCCATACAAGTGGAATCTTTTTGTGGATTTGGAGGTTTGGAGGTTGTTAGTTCTCAAAAATGTAGGAAAGAACACCTCAAGAGGTTTCCAATCTCTTGATACTTTTTAGGGTAACAAAAAAGGGCAAATGATTTGAACCTTCTTCTCTTCAGGTGTTGCCAAACCTAGGTGGGTCTACCTTTGCGAATTGAGCAGACTTAAGTGATGTGATTTTGTTTAAAACAATCTATTCACAATGAAAATCTTATAGTGAACATATATAATCCTAATAAAGTGTATGTGTAATATTAGAATATGTTTAGTTAACAGATGTAAAAAATAAAATGGATAAAATAAAAGATGAAATGCGTGAGACCAGTGCCTTGGGTGTATGGAGTCTACTGAAGATCTAGAAAAGTGTAATCTTTGATGGAAATAATTCAAAATATTTGGCACACAAATGTAGTTTATAACTTGTATAAATGTGCAAGTAAATGACCGAAAAACTCTACTTGAGATAGAATGACAATCCTAGTTATGTGATTCTTCTTATTGATCCAATTAATACTCTTCAGTTATCGTGATTGACTAGAAGGGTTTAATCTTTACTTGAAAGAACCAAATAATCACATCACACAAATACAACAAATGTGTATCAGTAAACTAAATATATGCTTGATATATCAATTTAAATAACAGAAAAAACATCAAAATGGAAACAACCAGATAACTATATAATTCCACAAACAGTTGATACCAAGATTAAGCCACAAGCTCAGACATCTTCATTAACTTCATTGAAATTCATACATGCATTTGAGTCCTTTAAAGGAAAGTTTCATTGCAAACCATCTACTATATCTTTCTCCTATTTTCCTATATCTATTTTACATTATGAAACAAATATAAATATATCAAAATTATGAAAGGATGTGTCCTTTCAAAAATGTCTATTGCTTAACAACAATAACAAATTAGAAATTATGCTCTATTAAGCCATAAATGGATGTTTGATAGATAATTTGGGTAATTTTTCCGCTTGTGTGTATCAACATTCTCCAACGAATTCCTTATGGCTATCTCCATTGTGATCATCTTCTCATTTTGTTCACATGCCCCATCCACTATTAAATCGTTTCTTGTAGCTGTCTCCAGAATTGTTTGCATCATTGTCTCACATTCCTTGATCCATATGTATTTTCCCTTTAGTTCCCCTCCATCTTCTAACAACATTGGTACTCCCTTTTTTGTGACATTGATCATCCCATGCTCATCACCTTGCAATTCTTCACGGAAGTCTTTATTTTTTTTCATAAAATGGTTGGAAATATCAATAGCTATATTATCAAGAGCATCCCTTTGGTTTATTTCTTGAAATTTTTCTCAGATCCTGCCATCTATCCTCTTATGTTCTTGTACTACAGTAAAATTTTGTGAATGTGTTCCCCAGAGCTTACTCAACCAAGTCATTAAATTGGTCAGCCTCTTCCTTATTATTGCAGTGAGTGCATCACATTTACCTTGTGAGTATGCATTTGATTCTTCCCACTAGTCTCTTGCCTGGGAGCTTTCACCATGAGTCAATTGCTTTGTGGATCCCAACGTGATTCCCATCATGTCCTTCAAGCGATCATTTTCTCTGAGTAGTATCTCGTTATTCATCTTACACATTTCTTTTTCCTTGATTAGCATCTGGATTTGGGCTTTATTTAATTTGGCCACATTAATGCCAATTTCTGTTGTAGCTATTGGATCAACCTCACCAACTTTTAATGTCATTACATGTCCACAAGCCTTTTCAGTATCAATTACAACAGATTTCTTGTGTGGAGGATATAGGGCCCATATCATAAGTTATCCCTCATTTGGGTTATACTTAGATCCTGCATCAATGTCTGTTACCCCCTCAGGAGTGAGTTTATGTGTGGTGTTACTATTCTTCAGAAACTATCAAAAACAAAAGTAGAGTTCAAATCCAACCTAGGAAAGATCATGACACCTACATCTTCTAATAATTTCCTTCCTTTCTCAGGGGTCATGCTCTTCATTTCTTCTTCCACACTTGATTTTAAGTTATTTAGCATTTTTTCCTCATTACTTTGTGTAATATTCTCCACTGATTCCCTTATTGATTTTCCTTTTAATTTGTACAAAAAGGTCTTAAATTCTAAGGTTTTAATAAATTCATCATTGGCCACAAATAATTTATATGCTATCCGTCTTGTGTCAATATCTGCACTCTCTTCAACATCTGGTTCCTTGGGAACATACTTGTAGTCTTGAGTTCTCAATTTGGAAATTTTATCAATTGTACTACTAGGCCTACCATCACCAAATGCCTCTTCATCAGAAGATGATAGTTCTGTATCTTACAATCCCCTGTTATACTCATCAACAACTTTTTCTGCTTCCTCTTCTTCCAAATTCCCGATCAAGTCATCATACAGATAGGGTATGTGATTATATCCTCCCAAGTTCATTTTATTTTTGGAAAAATCAATATACCCTTTTGGATCAAATCCTTTTCGCGGTGGACCCTTCTTCATGTTGTATTGCAACAATTTTTTGAGAACCATATCATATCCATCCCTTGCTAATACAGTGAAATCACTGAAGCATAATGTACTAGGCATAAATGCCTGCTGTCTAAAAGAACTCAGATTCATAACATCTGAATAGTCCAATTGCCTAACAATCTCCAAATATGCAATCCTATTAGGCATCATCTTTGGCAGAATGAAGGGTGCATCTTCAAATCCATATACTCTTATCATGGTCGCATCTTCTAGACAGTACTAGTCTCCCCAATTATGGTTGACAGGTCCATTGAAATCCTTAGGCCTTAAAAACCTTTTTATTTCATCAGATAATGAGTATTCACAAGGATGATTGTAAAATTTGTACAGCGGTTTTACAAAAACTCTTCAAAATGTAGATAACAAGAATTAGCAAATTTGCAATCCTAGGGGGCAGTCCAGAGTTGTAAGTTGGTAATAACCTTCCATCCTTATCAAATTGTACAACCCTTAGTTTTTTAGGCCACATCTTCAATCCTTGTCCATAATAAAGTATCATATGCATTAGGATTGAATAAGCATCCAAGTGCAAGATAGGAGCTCCACTTTTTATTGCCATCAGTCCTGAATCAAGTACTTTAAAGATGTGTGAAGCATAATAAAAAATTCTTGAATTGTGACATTGGATGTCCACTGCAATTACCATGGGTACAATTGACATGTGCTCAGGGGCCTCCATTCCCAACACTTGACACACTGAAAAATATGTGTACCTCATGTAGGGTTCAAACAAATCAACATGGAATAGGGGACCATCACTGTCATTTAGTGGAACTGAAACACCATCTTTCTTAGACCTGTGTAGTGGCAACCTCCAACCCTTGTACAAAGTATCCATCCTCCAAAATTCCTTTTCCATCTATTCAGGTACATTTTTTCACCACACACTCCCTCTAGGTTAAAAAACTCACAGATGGCAGCTTCAAATACATGTATAAATGGTTTTCCTGATGGATCAAAAATAGCTTTACATTTTGGATTATAATAGGCAGCTAGCATCTTCACCAATTCTATATTTACAAATACATTGGGCAGACTAGTTTCCCTAGGTTTAACTTCCAAGGATTGCACACTGGTTCGTATCGGTTCCTTCATTGGTAATGAAAAATAAACAGCTCATATCCCCTAATTGGGGTCCATATGTCTCGTATATGCTTGCATTTATCCTCTAACTTTTCCACTTCTACCCTAAGTTGTGTAGATTGCTTGGCCTTAGGTCTTGAGCCGGGAAATTGATCAATTAAGTCCTGGTTTAACTTCCTCTCAGTTACCCCTAGTTCCTTCTCTGCTTCATTTTTTTGCTTTTTTCCTCTATGGTTATTACTCTCACTCTGTTTCCTACCTTTTTCTTTTCTTGAGCGAGTGCTTTCCATTTTATGAATCACAAAACCAAAAATTTAATTGCAGGGAACTTACAAATTTCTTTAGAGTTCTTTGACCACAAGATCCTTTGGTCCCTCATCTGTTCCTTTGCTGGTAACTTTGAAAAATTCACCTTCAATTACTTTTCTCAATTCAGGAAATCATCGACACATTTGGTAGTAATACTACCATTAATGTCCTAGCTTTGAACACGAGTGTAGCTAATCTTCGAATTTACCCACTGTCACATCAAATTTTTTATTGGCAAGACAATTCAAACTTTGGGTGATCCTTTTATTCAGGCTTGACTAATGTTCATTAAACATTCTTTTGGTCGGGGAGACATTACGTTGATATCACATAATCTATCCATCCGACTCATATACATTTTAATGTATTTAAATGGCCAAAAGTGTGTGGGTTTTCAATAAGTTTGTGCCTTTTTGCATAAAAGGAAGAATTTGCAAATCAAACTTACCTTTTGATCATTTGACTTTGCATAATTTATTCTTCTCTGTGGATGTTTGTTTGAGGACAAGGGTTTTATGAAAACCTTCATTGGAGAGTGTCAATTCTTCATTGAATATGTAATTGTGAGGCTGTGAGATATTAGTTGAATGATTACCATGGTGGAGCTTCATCCAGGAGTTCTTATGTGCTTGGATCTGAGTTTTATTCAGTTTTTACTTGTTTACAATAAGGGAAAGGGTTTCTACATTTGAGGCGTCATCTCCATGCAGTTTACCAGTGTTCAATAAAGTCATACACTTCTTCTTGTACTAGTTGTACCTTATTCTTGGCTGGTGTACTTCCTTGGGGAGGTGTGTTGTCTCTACAGGCTAAAACGCTTTTCATTTTGGCTGCTTCTTGCTTGCATTTTTGGAATCCACATCTCTCAACACTTTATCTCCCGTTTCTGTGTGGGAGAAGATAGATCTAGAGCCCAGGCATGTTATTCTTCAGCTTTCAACCATTCTTGCATGGCAAGTGCATGTATTTCTTTATTTAATTTTTCTGGAGCTTCCCGGGTACGTTGCTTGTATGTAATCTCTTCATATGTATTGCCAGATCTTAATTAGTATTGAAGTTGCTTAGGAAATTCTTCTATTTGTGTATTATTTGC
This sequence comes from Sequoia sempervirens, assembly GCA_007258455.2. Classification (NCBI taxonomy): domain Eukaryota; kingdom Viridiplantae; phylum Streptophyta; class Pinopsida; order Cupressales; family Cupressaceae; genus Sequoia; species Sequoia sempervirens. Next base: position 55,007 of record VDFB02324933.1, read on the forward strand.
ATTTTTATGCTTGGAGACCCTTCTACTTCTGTCTAGAATTCTTCTTAAAATCAATCAAAACATAAAAAGATAAGCAGAAAACTACAGGGTTTGAGTTGGAGCCAGCAGGGCTCCTCACAGAATACTCAATCCAAGGTATATAACTCTGATTTCTTGTACTAAAAAGTAAGATGATGAACTAGGATTTTGTTTGTTCTTTTGCTAAAAAAGACGATGAACTGTGCTATTAACAAAGTAAATGCAAGACGGGTTTCATATGTCTTTCCCTGTAATTGGTTTGGATTCAGTTCACGTATTCAGAATATGTTTGCCACATACTGGGCCGCATTAATCCTTTCACATCTACCCTCAGGGTCTGCCATGATAAAAGAATGTGGTACTGTTGAGAACAAAAAATAGGGCACTGGGTAGGATGAATTTTATAGAAACAAATGGATTTGGTTAGCTTGTTTGATGGTAGTAAAGATAGTACATCTATTGAGATTTTTTTTCAAGATTATCCTCATATGACTGAGGATTCCATTCACAGATTAAGTTGTTATGGATCAACATTCTTCTAAATCCTTATAATTTTAGTCTGTAATTTTGTCATTAGAAAACCCTAAGTCTTTTTTTGATTCTTTCTGCATTGCATCCTGCAATTGATGTAGTTGCTTACAAGAGTTTAATTAGGCGGATTTGAATTGATTTTCATTTGCTTCCCATCCTCACATCCATAAAGAGCACAAGTTACACAGTTAATAATCAGATTCAGTGATTTACTAGACCCTTCAATTTGATGAGCTCCTAGGACTTTGTGTTTACATGCCATCTCTTCTGATAAGCTTTTGTTTAGACTTGCCTACTCCTTGTGTGCAATTTTAGTCTCCAATGTGCTCAGCATAAAAACCAATGCACCTTTTCCTGCTTTTGCTATAATGGTAGTCACAAGGAAAGAAAGACCATCAGACCTGAAAAACTTTCCTTTTACTCAGTTGGGACCCAGAAAATTATAAAATTACTTCTGTTGCCTAAACTTTTGAAAGTATATGGTGAGAGTGGACAATCCTTTATAGGATGATGTCCTTAAAAGGGCTTTCTGCATTTTTATGCTAATACATTTCATTCATAGATGCCATTGAAATACCAATGGAATGCAGATGTATTGAATCCAGTTTGCTTGGAAATTTTCATGAGTAGTTGCAGGGCTAGCAGATGCTTGACCTGTGGTGTAAGTCACTTTCACAGTAAATATAGAAACCGGTTTCAACATTAAACTTTACATGGAGGATTTTAACTGGATTTACTTTTCAATGATTAATTGATGATTTGATCTGTTGTACTCTACCAGGTATCCTACGTGGTAGTTATGGTTAGCCTCCACCTGCTAATTTAAATTATCCAATATAATTAGCCTTTAATAAGAGCCACAAAATCACTAGTCCGTGTTAGTAAAAGCATATGTTTTTATACTCTAAAGTATGTTGATGTTTTACCATTAGTAGATTAAAGATCTAGGTAGGTTTACAATATCCTTGTGAGGTTTTTACATTAATAAATTTATTTAGGCTAAATAGATAAATTATTGTGAGTAAATATTAATTAATTTAGATAATAAGATTGAAGTTGATTATTAATATAAATGTAAATTGATGTGAAAATTAAACAAAATGAATATGGGTATTCAACACTAATTTTGATGTAAAAATGTTAGTTTAGATGTTAAGGATCCACTCATTAAATTTATGAATTTTTGTTTTCTATTGTCAAATTTAAGTAGAAATGTTTGTTTAGATGTTAGAGATCCACTCATTAAAGTTATGAATTTTTGTTTTTTATTGTCAAAGTGGAAATCTAATTATGTATTGTCTAAGATTAGACTTGCATCTATAGAGGCAATCCTCATATTGTGGCCCTAATTTGATGTGTAGAAATGATCATGTAACTCATTGGAAGAATCTAGAAACTCATAGACTTATAAACCATATTTACCTATCTCTAGTGTTTGATGATGCATAAGGACTAGTAGTGTTTACAAACAACTTAGGGGAATCTATTGGATCACAAAGTTCATGTTCTTCTAGATTAAACCTCTCAACATGCAAACTTTATGACTTTGAGTGAAGATTCGAAAAAAACAAATAAACATACAATAGACCCAACATGATGTTCATCTAATAATTCTACTATAATGCTTTCATAAATGTTCTATCAATAAAACTCTAGCATATTTTTCTTGATAACTCTCAAAATTCTATCAAATGAATGAGAAAGTCTTTGAACACAACAACTAAGTTCATAAGTCAACAAAACATGTACTAAGACAACTTGGAATGGCTAATGAAATGGTAGATAATGGATAAAATTTATAAATTTTAATTTTGAAAGAAAGGGATCAAATAAATGACTACATAATTGACCTAGACCAAGTTTACACACGTAAATTGAATCCAAATTAATGTATGGTAAATCTAAACATTACAAATAAATGTTTAAAATTCAATAATAATATGAATCAAATTTACATATGAATGTGTCATTTATAAACAAAATTATATATATACATATAATAAAAATATATATTACTTTTACTTTGTAATTTATTGTATGTAGATCTTTGCGAATAAATTCAACTTGATATTTGTTGTTTACTAGGTTAGATGTGAATGAAAAAGGGTATGCATACCCCTTTATGTGTTGTAGATCTATGGATGATTATGTGGTATACACCCCACTTATTAGCCAATAGGTTATATATTGTATGAAGTTTGAGTTGAAACCTATCTCACACCAATAACCTCTCCCGTTAAACAAGTCTAACACCTAAAAAATCCTCTCAAAAAACAAGTTATTAGTCACAATTTGCTGTAATTTGTTTTGTTGGAAAGCTTTGAATTCTCTATAAAATCATCTTTAAACGCTAGCATTGTGAGAGATAAATGCATAATAACTGCACTTTAACACTGTTAATGAAATAAATGCATAATGGGTATGGGTATGGTGTTCGTATCAAATCAAGGAGATATGCATGACAAAAAAATGTGTGGGGGGCATGGGGCAAGGGATGTAATGTTGGTCACACAACTAGTTAATTAATACAATAGAGTGGAGTTGTTTTAGTGTTAAAAACGCCCTAGTTTCCTATTCTTGACTGTTTATTGTTGTCATACTTATCTATCTTGGTTTTAACTGAGAAATTTTCTCGCCAAGTTTGTATAGTTATAGTCCTTGCTTCTCTCTTCCAATGAACAAAAGTATTTTTTTACACCTGTATGTTGTGCGATGTTTAATTGTTTTAGTGTGAACATATAGTATCTTTTGTATATTTTGCTAATATATGTACATGTATTCATGTTGTGCAAATTTTTTCCTCTTGCAAAGCCAAAAATTATCTGCCCCAAAGCTCATACATTTTGCCACTTCATGCAAAATGTACTTTGTTTAAAAATGATAGAAGCCACAGGGTTTAACAATGTGTGTTCGTTTATGTTTTTATTTCAATGTGTGTGTTCATTTCTATTTTTCTTTCTAAGGTTTGGTTTGCTTCCAAGCTCTTTTTGCACCCACAAGGCACACCTCATGTACACAGGAAGCATGCTAGCTAATTTATGACCTAAAATTCACCTTCATCTTTACGTTTAAAGTTCCTTCATAATGGGTTTAAGTGGATGTAAACATGAAAAAAAAACCAATACCGTCTGTACAAAAGATGAGAAAAATGTACCCAACAAGCATAATTACTGGTGGTTTCCAACATGGGCTCTGGGGTTAAAGCATCTGGCTTCTAAAAAAAAATACCAATTTCATAACAATTGACTAAACTTTGAAATTTGTAACAAAATATATTTTTCTATCGGTGTAACCCTTGCACTCCCTGGTGCAAGTGCAAGTGATTATGTAGCATATATCACCATGTTTGATTTCTTTGAACTATGTACATCCTTATATGAGCATCAATAATTTTTTTTTTTTTTTATGAATAACTATGTTTAAGCATAAAAGTGGTTTGTAAAATGTATATGGCCGTGTATACATGTTTGACTATTTTGTGAATTGTGCACAATCTTGCAAAACCCTTAAATAGGTCTATCACTAACATGTGACCAAGTTAAAGCATTGAAGGTCATCTATGAATCCATTATGTTCATATTTAATCTTTCAAAAAGGTATGGCACTTGTATATGACTATGTTTAAGCATTTTAGGATGTTTAAAAACTAGATATGACATTGTACAAACATTTTATCTAGACTATGGCTTGTATTTAATCAAGAGTATGTATCAAATCAATTTTGTGTCTTCTATAATATTATTAAATTGTAAAATGTAAGTGATCATGTGTAGACCATAAATCACACTATGAATTATATGAGATCAAGTATAAACCTTAAATTAGTTTATGACTGGTGTATGATCATGTTTAAGCATTAGAATTGGGTTGAGATTGTTTGGAGTTTGTATGTGAGTTGTATTAACCTTATTAAAACATAAGAGCTAGTCTATGAGATGTATTTGACATTATATAAAAATATGAGTTGGTCTATGAGTTCTGTTGGATCTTATATAAATATTAAAGTTGGTATGTGAGTTGTATATGATCTTGAATAAACATTAGATACATTTAATCAACACTACATTCCATATTTATATATTTAATCTTATGATTTCCAACAAATAATTTGATAATAAATATTTTTACGAATAAGATATCACTCTATAGCATATGTAATTTAATGTTTATTGTTGGTGGACACATGCAAGGTAGACATGCACCCATTAATTGAGATGCTTACAAAATTATGCCGCTCCTCCTCTCCCCAAGAGTGGTAGTTGGAAATAATGAACTCCATGGTGAATTCGGTTTTGGAATACTAAGTTGATCATAATAATATGGTTAAATTTCATAATTCGGTAATGAAATTGTATAGTTATAGGTTTGAATCATGGTTGAATTGTATAATAATATGTTGAAATTTCAAAAATATTATGAGTATTTTCTAAGTGATGAGATGGGCATGATAGTCATAGGTGAAAATTGTATGAAGAATAGTTGATTCCTTATCAAAGAGGCTTCTTATCTCAAATAGAAAGGCCCACCCTCTAAACTTGTATTAATGTCATGTCCCCTTTTCCCATAAGATTCTAGGTTGTTCCTTAAGCCTATTTTTTATTTATTGTGGGCTTGGGGAAATAAATTAGGGAAATGACTTCGTAATATTTAAGTGTGTTATAAAGTGGATGCTAGATTAAGGGCCCTTTTGTGTTATGTAATCAAGCTTTATTTCTTTAAGTGGTTTTCGCCAAAAAAATGTGAGTGAGGTTCTTTTGGAGGGAAAATGAAATAATTTGAAGTTGTCTTTTGGAAGGAAAGAGAGTGCTCAAGTGCATATTTAATCTAGCTCAAAGATCAAAGAGGACATGTTGGGTTTTATCAACTTATTCCCTTAAATGGATTGGGCAACTCATTTTTCTATCATTGGAGATTGGTGTAAAAAATCCCTTTGATTTACATAGTTGGCTAGTGGATGAAAACCGCTAGTTCATTGTACAATTTCACTCATGGATTATGTTTGAGCTTCAATAGTATGTTGTTTGGGTGTCTCCCTTAGCACATAGGGTTTTTAATTTTGTGGCCGTTCCTTTAGTGCCATTTATTATTGATTTAGTACATTTCCTAATAATAATAACTGTTCTAGTTGTTCTGGAAAGTTTGGTATAAACTAAATTGATTGTAAGTTGAAATTACATTGAATATATATGAGTAATTAGTTATTGTAGTCATTGTGCAAACTATTCACTTTCAAAATGGTTGCAATCCATTTTTGCATTTTCTTTTGAAAAATAATATATGTTGTATTTATATGATTTGAAGTAAATTCAAATATTTGTGTTGAATGGAATTGAATCAAATGAACAACATATAAATATTCATATCAAGTATAATACAGTGGTATTAGAGCCTTGATCTTGCCAAATTGGGGAAAACAAGGGCTAACACAATATGATGAATAGTAGATAGTAGTCTATTAGATGAGACACAAGATGATAGAAAGGATGCAAAGTTTGATAGAGGAAGAAAAGGCTTGGGAAATGTTTGAAGTAGTGGTCAATTTGGATATGGGATAGAAGGAAATGGCTCAAGCAATCAAAAACATGATGGCAATGATGATGCAAGTCATTCAAGGGTGGAAAGCTCTTGGACCACCATTATCACCTACTAGAAGATGCAGTGCATCAAGGGTTAATTAGATCTTCACCCAATCCTTTCCAACCCAAGTTCCTTCAAAGAAAAGAAGATCCACCGGAAGAAGAGGCAACTAAGATAATAGATGATTTTTTAGCCCTTCATGCTGAATATAGAGCTCTTGAGAAAGAAATTTTGGATGATCTATCATTTATTGCATTCTGCAACATCAAACTCTAAAATGATTCTCAAACCAAGAACAAATCAGTTCAAAATCAAGCTAACAAGAATTGCAACAATGCTTGGGCAAGGTTCATGTACCTATATATGATGGGACACATGAGTGTTTAGCCTGTGCATGGATACAAAAGGTCAATACCTAGTTGTGTAATACCCCTCATGTTGTTGTTTGGACTTGATACTTTTGTGGTTTTGCTTGGTACTTTGAGACTTTGGTAGTTACTATTTGTTTGTTAGATTGGTGGATTAGATAATTTAGACTGCTTGATGACTATGCTACTTTATTTTATGACATGGATATTATGATATGACATTATGATTACATTTGGTTTGGTGATGTTTAATTTGATTTCAGTAATACATCGTGATGCAGTGGTTTAGTAATTATTTTATGAAATGATTAGTTAGTTTATCAATGTTACTTTACATCTAATGTTGTATTTGTTAGTATAGCTTTGGTGAAAGGATAGTGTAGCACCACTCGTTTACGAGTGCCCTGCTATGTTGCAATTCCTTCTCACGATATGATGTTTTTGATTATATATATGTTACTTGACGTTTATTAGTATGTAGGAATTGCAGGAATAAAGTCTCGATTCCACCTATTTTGATAGGACAGGGCGAGCATTAAATTAACCCAATGGGTACAATGTTGAAAAAGGGAGTTGATAAGGAAGTGTCCTTGTCCCAAGTCCGTCATCTTGTTTCTAGTTTTGTTGTGTCATGATTGAGGTTTTGTCCTTGTCTTTGTGTAGTTTGATTGTTGATTATTTATTTTATTTATGGTTAGTGGTTATTTAATTAATCTTATTTTATAAGATTAATTAATGTTGTCTTTTTGCTTTAATTAATATTAAGTTAGTTAAATGTTGAGTTTTAAATATATTGTAAATTAAAAAGTTATTTAATTAATTAAAAGTGTAAGTAATTAATTTAAATTAATAATGATGATGATAATTATATATTATCTTTTTCTCGATATTAAATTAGAAAAATCTGTAGAGAATATATTGAGAAAATAATTAATTTTTAATTAAAATTGTGAGATAAGTGTGTGCTTTTAAAAAGAAAGAAAATAACCAATGAATGGAGAGTATTTTTGAGGAAAAAGATGATGAGCTTTATTTATTATTATTGATTTTTATTGTGAGAGTTTTTTTCTAGTTTTTGTCTGTCAAAGGAAAGAAAAGATAGGTTTTTGTTTTGTGCTTCTGGGTGAAAGTTGTTCTGTAAGAAAAGATTAAAAAATATTGATTCATAAGAGAGCTGAAGGAAGGGAAACTGAGAAGAAACTACAGAGGGGATTCTACTTGCAAAGAGGAAGAAAGCTATTTTGTTTGGATTCTACATCGAACGAAGGACTCTAGGTTCCCTACAACTTATTGTTTTCTTCTTTTTGGATTCTATGAACAAAATCTTGTTGCCATGTTGAAAATTAATTCTCTATGTTTTGAAAGAGGTTTTTTGTTATTGAGAATTTGATTGTTAAACCCTTGAATTTCTCTATAGAAAAACTATAGTTAAACCTTTCAAATTTCTTCAATAAAATTGAGTGGGAAAAATTATTGTTTGGAAAGAAAATCATTGTTGTTATTATATTGAATTTACTTTGGAAAGAAAATCACTTTGAGAATTCGTTGAAATTGCATGCCCAGATGTTTATTGGGTCTGATAAATAAAATGTATTATATTATCTGTTTTGAAGCTCTGGCTGAATGTATATATATATATAAACATAAATTATAATTGTTCTTTTTATAAGAAATTATTTTATATAAATCATTATATGGGTCGGATTTCGAAATGGTTTTATAGAATGAAATATGTTTAGTAAAAAAAAAGTTTTTCGAATTTCTGTGTTTTCTTTTTGGAAAATGAAATTTTAAAATAAAAATAAAAAATATAAAATAAAATAAAATTTTAATGGGGGGGTGGGGGTCAGCCGAGGCCATACCACCCACAGTCCCTGTGGTCAGCTGTACACAGCCGCCACGGGCTGCGCACAACAACCAAGGATGTGCGGCAGCCAAGGCTGCTGGTTGCAGCCTATGGGGGCTGCGCACCCCCTTACCACAGTACTATGTACTATGGCTTTTCCCATAGGTTGTGTGGCGATTTATTTTGGTTTTAAATTTTGATTTAATTTATATGTGATTTTTATGTTGGGTATGTGCAGGATCATGATGGGCCAAAAAGTGGCAATATGATGGGTATTTGTAGGGTATGTAGCTGATGACTATTTTTTTACCCAAAATTAATGAAACGAAAAGGGTTTTTAAAGGATATTCTCATCTTTCCACCAATATAAATTATACTTTACTTTGAATTTAATAAATAATTATTATTCATTTTCTATTTGAGTTATGACTAAAGTCCAAAGTGATAGGCTGATTGAAAAATATCTATAGCTTTCAAACAGTGGGTGGGTGCATGAAGTTGGTTGCACTTTTGTGGCCAAATGGGGAAACACATAATATGCTTGCGTTATAACACGAGCGCATTATGTGATTTTAAAAGAAAAAAAAGTGAAATGTGTATCATTTGCTTTTCACTGTTTCTCAGCTCTACTCGTGGCCAAAAACCCTCAATTTCATGCTCGCATTCTAGGAGGAAGGACTTGTGCAAATTTCATCAAGAACAGTTGGATTTTGTTTGTAAATATGGCGCCACAACAACAAAGAGATGTAGGAGGTAAGTATTGTTTACTATTTGTTTTGAATTTGTTAGTTTGAAATTGATTTTGTTTGTTTTAGGTTAGATTTGATTGTTTTTTAAAATCTATAGGAAATCCTACAAATCCTCAACAAGAAGAGGTAAATCCTCAACAACAAAATCCTCAACAAAATCAACCTCCCCCACCATTCTCTCAATTCCCTCTTGGCACTCAAGAAAATTTGAGTGAAATTGAGAACAATATAAAACAAATTGAGGATCTTATCAGTAGGTTGAGTGATCCAGATGCTTCAACCATAGAAAGAATGCTTCTAGCAAATTCATTGAAAGAAATGTTAAAAAATGTAGATGCAATGACCCAACAAATATCTGGATGGCAAGATAGGAGGCTGACAGTTAGGGAATATTATGCAGAAAAACTATCATATAAACAAGTAAAAGATTTAAAAATTACTAAAGATGATTTGTGCTCTCTATTCACTAACCCTAAAACAAATCAAAATATTACCCTCAATGCAAAGAGGTCTCCTATTCATTGGTGCCACCACCAAGAGATTAAGAACCATTTTTATGAAAGATGGTATATGGTCTTTGATTACCCACCATGCAATAATTGTGAAGTCCCCCAATATTTTCTTAGGAAACTATACAATAAGTTTGTATTGAACCAAATCCCAAATTATTTTGATATGAGGGAGTTCCAGGGGAGAGGTGGGGGGTCAGCTCAGGATAGGCCTGGTGCACAGCCGAATCCTATGTGGCAAGGGAGACGACCTCTCGCTAGGCTGCCTCGTGAGCAGATTGTGATGCCTGCTGTTGCGAAGGAGAGTGCCGACATAGAGACATTGTAGGTGATCACAACTTTGACACAGGTGTCATCCATCACACTAGCCCTGTGTACAATGCCATCGGAAGTCTTGGTGGGTAGCCTTGAACCCCATGTGTGTGTCAATCTTGCGAGGCTGACTTGTTAAGTATGACCCTATGGCACTCAGAGAGGTCTTTACCACGGGATCCATATGCTACTACTAGCTGATCCGTATGCATCTATGGGGATGGAGAGGACGACTGACATTTTGCATGATGCATATGGCATTGACACTTAGGTAAAATTCAGCATGTTCATTGAATTTAATTTATTAAATTTTGATTGTGAAATGCAAGATTAACTAATTTAGTTTTATTATTTTAATAAAATTGTAGGATCACAGTGTAGAGACTGGATACACTAGTCATCCACCTACTTATTTTTGCAGTACACCTATCGGTGGGGTATGTAAAGTTAGTAAATAATTTTAAATTTATTACATACATGTTAATAGCATTGTTTTACTAATGGTATTTTAATATGTGATTTTGGATGTTGAACATGGTACTGTTGGAGGTTTCAAGGAAACACCTCCGAGTGCCAGTAGATTTGATCAAACGTTCATGGAGGTAATATAGAATTTAAAGAGAACTTAAGTAATGAATTCTAAGTTTAATAGATTTGTGTAGTTTATATTCATATTGTTGACCTTACGTTGCATTACATAGATCATTCAAAATAAAAGCATTACTTCAAATTTGATAACTAATAATAAAAAATATATCTGTTTAATACTTGTACTCAAAATTTTGTTCATTAGATCTCATACATTATAAGTCATCACATGGATCGCTATTGTAACTTTTTTGTGATTGAATAATTTGTTGTTTTAT
>VDFB02324934.1:0-36913 GCA_007258455.2 Sequoia sempervirens
GCTCAATTTATAGGCTCCCCAATTACAATTCAATGGCCAAGATTGATTTCGGATCAACAACCGAGATTACAAAATAAAACCCTAATTAGGGTTTGTCACCTTCAACCAATGAGAAAATTACATTTGAGGACACTTGTCCTTTTTGCTAAATATAAATCAACAATAAAGTAGAAAGTTGTTGCATGTTGATTTGGAACAATTTGATCGGTTGGAAGATGACGAGGCGCCACCTCAGCGTGCTAGATGCCTTCCTTGGTCGCTTCTTTTCTCTTCCACATGCTTGCCTTAGGATATTTTCCTTGCCGATGACTCTATTCCTTGTGCTTGTTCCTTCCTAGCTTTGATCTTGGATTCCTTTTGAGACTTTGATTTCTTCTTCTTGCCTGTACTGGAATCTTTGAGGTCTGGAAGTCTCCCCTTGGAGCAGGTGTCTGGACTTGAAGTTGGTTGCTTTGAAAATCCTCCTGCTTGAATTGGGTTGATGTTATTCCTTTGGATTTCCTCTATGAATTCTCCAATTTGTGTCGAGAAATTGTCTAAGTATGGAGATTTGTTTAGAACACTTCTTGTCACCATCTAATTCTGATTGGAAGCTTGTTTTTAATTCTGCAGGAGATGAAATCCATCAAGAAGTTGTCCTGATTGCTTCTTTCAAGTGCCTAGAATTTGGAGAAGAATGCCTCTGTGCTTTCGCCACAATGGAGGAAATTGGAATTTCCTCTGTGAAGTATTTCCCAGACTTAGCCAAATTTTGGGTATTCAGGTTCATTTTGTAACATCCTCATCTGGACCATTCAACACTTAGCCAAGATTTTGGCCATCTCCATGCTCGAACAAACTTTTCCTGTGGATTTGCCTTCAATTCTGAATTTGGCTTGTGCTATGTAGGACAAATTCCATCTCTGGACAAGGATTTTATTCATTTCCTCTTTACTCCTCTTCATCCTTCCTATTTTCTGTCCAACACTTAGTGAATTCTTCTCCCCAAGGTATCAACACTTAGCCAATTTTCTCATCCTCTCCTTGGGCGGACTTCACACGAGTTTGGACATTTTCTCTCTCGGCCTAAGTCAGACTTCATGCCACTTTGGACAAACATCTCTGGGGAAAAGTCGAACTTTCTCTAGTGCTTACCATCTTTTCTCTTACATTGGGGCAAACTTTCCCAACACTTTTGTTGGCGTTTAAATTCGCACCTCTGGAATGCGGATTTGAAAATGGACAGCTATGCACAGATAAACTGCTCTTCAAATTAGGAGGGGAAGCTCCCTCTTGCTGATGGTGTTCAAGAAAGTAAACTAAAACTAAGTGTCCTATCTTTTTGATCAGCTTAGAGCACAAGGTTTATAAAACACAAACGCCGCAGCTGAGATTTTCTGATTTAAGAACTTCAACTACGACTAACTTAAACTAAAAACGTTTCTAACTTCTCAAGTAATAAGCAGAGCAAGAGAAACTAGAAATGAACAAGGTAGATTTTCTGACAAAATACTTCGATAAAGTCTTTCTCAACGAACATCTACACACTTCAATGTAAGTTGAAATCAAGATCATAAAAGTAAAACACCAATAACGGAAATCAGAGATTTTATATCAAGGCAAAGGAGGCTCATGATTTTATTACTCGAACTTCTGGAACAAAACTCACTTCTAACATGCCTGGAATAAGAAATTGCAGCTACAGAGGCTTGCAATCTTATTCTTACACAATAGAAACAACAATCACACTAACTCCTTGTTGGCTAAAGAGGCTCAACAATTTGCTATCACAACACAATTGAACGACACTTGAATAACAAATAGAAGGCAAAATAGGCTCAGCGTTTTGTTATCACTAGCATGGTTAAAAAAAATAAATGAACAAAGGCTCTTATTTATAAACAAGCAGAGGAGTAGGGAACCCTAAAATCTTCTTGCTTTCACAATCTAGGGCTTGCTCAGCAAGCAAGCTTTATTACTAAATCTAGAAAGAAGATAACATCTAAAACCCTAGAAAGCAGAAAAAGCGGGAAACGCCAACTATTACATCTTATCTTCTTCCTATCCTCAAAGAATGGATAAGGATCATTCCAAGAATAGAAAGAAAGCGGGAAAGAAAGCTTCTAGAAGAAAGCTGCTTTAAATGCTCGATCACATCCGCTAGGAAATTAGAAATTGTGTCCCGGTTCGGTGCATCTATGCCAACTAAAGCAATATTCTGACTCTTTAAGATCTCTTCACCCTTAGAGAATCTTTCACTTTTTCAACTGTTTTATGAGTTCTATTCTTGCAAAACATCGCTGCCCAAAAAGATGATTCACTAATTGATAACTTGGCGGCTCTGCAACTTTATGCTTCTGACACTTCGCTTGATTCCCAACAGAAGAGCATTGCAACACTCTTTTCCGATACCTTTCCTCTTTCTCATATCACACCTCTCGTTCTTCAGCTGAGATGATGAAGTTTTAACATAGTGCTGATTTGGTCTTAAACTCGAGGGGAATGTACTCCATATTGAAAACCTTGAAGAATGACTGTAAACTCGCCTATGTTCAAACAAGTCTTGAGCAACTTTCTATTTTTAGAATGCTGGTTTTTCGTCTTCAAACGGACAAATTTTTGGAATTTTTTTTCTGAGATATGGGTTTTGCTCAAAACTTTGTTGCAAGACAACCCAGATCGTCCGTTTTTGAAAATCTTGAATTTTGACTGAAAAAGCAGCAAACCCTAATTTCTTCAATTTTTTACCGAAAAAGCTGGCACCTAGGTTTTGTTCAGAATACAATTAGAAATGGACCCGATTGATCAGATAAGAAAAACGGCGTTTGATCGAAAAACAGCCAACCCTAGGTTTTGAAATTTTCTTGAAAAAAGCTGTGATATGGGTTTTCTTGATGATTGGAAAGGACCGGATAGTTTGAAATTTGAAAGCGAGGTTTTCTGACATGCAAAAGCAAAGCATTGCTGCAACTTGATGAAGTTCTTGAAAATTTCCTTCAGAAGATTGAAGAGAAAAGACCCAGATGATTGAAAAATGGAATGCCTTGGTCTTCTTCTTGAAAAGTTTGATCTTCTGGATGAAAAAGCTTGAAAAAGCAAGGGTTTATGTTGCTGGTCTGAAAAATATGATGAAAAACCAGCAAGCTACGTTCTTGAATCTTGAAAAATTTCTTCAAACTTGCTGCTCCAACTTTCTCCCTTGAAGGCTACCTGCAAAAATAATGAAAATAACATAAAAGAAAGATGTTAAGTAGACTTAGGGTTTTGTTTTTGCTTTGCTTTCTTTTGCTTTTATCTCCAAAACCCTAAATCTCAGCTTCATTGAACTTGGACGCCTCTTTCTCCTCTTGCAATTTTGAAAATTTGAAAATTCTTGAAATTTTCTAAGTCATGAAACTTTGGGCGCCTTTCCCCAAGAGGGGCGCTTATTTTCACCAGTGTTAGTCAAAATTTTGCTATTTTCAACTTTTCTCCATTTTGACATGCTACTTCGCCACTAATTTCTCGTTGACAGACCAACCCGACAGGCGAGTTGAGTGGTTCATGGCGGAGCCTGACTGAAACTGAGAAAGATGTTCTGGAGGCACCTCCGGCTAAAAACTTGATTTTGACCTCCGAATTCGTGAGAGCCTTTTCCTTCTAGGGGCGCCCAACTTCTTCAGTGTTAGCCATTTTTCGTGATTTTCAAGTTCTTCATTTCCCTTTGATCTTCTGATGAATTCTCTATTCCGGGGGCTATGCTGATCCGATTGACTGGCTGACAAGCTCACTAGATAGCTTGTCTGAAATTGATGAAGTGATCTTAGATGCTTTATTGACGAATTCTATCATCTCAGTGCTCAAAACCTTGGGCGCCCTTTCTCTCCAGGGGCGCCCATGTTTACCAGACTTAGAATTTTTATTTTCATCTTTGCTCTTTTTCAAATGATCTCGTCAGATCTGGAGTTCTAGGCGTTGGATTGACTGATGGTTGGGCTCGTTACGAAGCTGACGATGAATAAGGAAGGGTCTCCTGGAAGAGATTTTGCCAAAAAGTTGAATTCAGGCCTTCAAAAGATTGGGCGCCCATCTTGGCTGGGGGCGCCCATTTCACCCATACTTAGTCATTTTTAGACTTTTTCTATGCTGCTTCTGAACCTTGGTTTTTAGCCTTTGTCGGACCCTCTGTTTGGTGCTTTGTATCTGGCGACTGCGACCTCCGATAGGCGTGCTGAGTAGCTCGTTGTAAAGCTGGATCAATTGTGAGGAGATCTCATTAGACACTCGTCTACAAATTTATCTGTTGGGACCCCTGAAAACTTGGGCGCCCTTCTTCACCAGGGGCGCCCACTTCCTCCAGACTTCGAAAAATTTTCAATTTATTCTTCAAGTTTCAGATCTTTATTTTATACCTTCCACTTTGACTTGAATTTGCTGGAGACTGGATTGTCGGATTCTCTGACGGGGATATCCATCGCGAAGCTGACTGAAAACTGAACAACTTTCATTGGAGACCGTAACCCTAATTCCTTCATCTGGTACCCTAAAAAGGTGGGCGCCTTTCTTCACTTAGGGCGCCCAAACTTAGCAGTGTTCGAAAATTTTCAAGACTTTTCAACTTTCTTCCTCGTTCCTCGTGCATGTTCATCGTTTCACCTTCTGCTGGAAGTTTGAATGCTGATTTTGATGCCTGGCAGCCAAATAACCTCCATTGATGACCTCAGAACTCCAGATATGCTTCTGAAAAAGCTGAATAGACCCAGTAGGGCAAAACTGATTATTTTAAGATTACTGACTGACGCTGAGACACATTTAGAGCCAATCAAAATCGGTTCGGACCACTGTCGGACCAACTTTCTATTTTAGAAATTTTCTATTTTAGAAATTTTGCGATATCGTTCAAAGAAACCCGGAAAAACCCGAGAAAACTTTACTATTTGAGAAAATTTCTAAAAATAGCGGTTTTCCTAAAATTTAGGGATGAAAAGCTGAGATCTGGGTTTTGTAGGTTAAGCTGCTCTTAGCAGACCCAGATCGTCAGAAATTGAAAATTTTGCGTTTTAACCTCTCATGCAAGACATGCACACCCAAATTTTGACCTTTTTGACTGATTTAACAAGACTTTGACTCATTTCTTCAAAATATCTAAGTGTAACAAAAATTTTAATTTTGGGGTACAACAACTTTGACATTTCTTTTCTTGGTCTAGGTCGGACTTTGCATCAACCCTGGGACAAGTGCATGGCAGACTTTGAGAACTTCTTTCCATTTATCTTCCCAAGGTAAGGCGGACTTAGAGATTTCTTGCCAAGAGATAGGTCGGACTTTCCACTAAGCTTGCCATTTTTCATCTTCCTTCAGGCACTTCATGCCTTAGAATATTTTCCATCATGATTGAGGGCGGATTTTGGATTGTCTTGGACACTTCTCCAGGTGGACTTTGCACTTGTCTTGGACATCCACCCTTAGACAAACTTTCCTTGATGCTGGACATCTTCACCTTGGGCGGACTTGAAGCTTGCCTTTCCATCCATTATTTTGTCCAAGGCATTTTATATTTTTAAGTATTTGGAAATAAATTATTAAAATATTAAAATATTTTAATTTATTTCTAACCCGTTCGTGTTGGACCCATGGCTATTTCGACCTTTCTCCTTTTTTCCTTGGCTAAAAGTTTATTTTCCAAATTTATTCCAATTTTCGTCTAGCCATGTTAAAATTCTAGCCATTTCGTCAACAAATGTTATGCCAGATCCTTATTTTCTCCTGCCATGGCAGATTTTAAACTGTGCTGGGCACATTTTCTTATGCCAAAATCAATTTTTCTCTTGGTCGGACGAATTTCTCTAGGCAAAGTCTGTGTTTGGATGTCTACCTTAGGCAAAATTCCATGATACTTGAGAAAATTTTAACCCTCTTAGCCAAGGGCAGACTTTCCTACCTCTTTGCCTTGTGCAATTTTCTTTGTATACTTGGCCAACTTTATCAAATTTTCTCTAGACTTCCAGACTTAGGCGAATTTTTAACCTTTCTTCTCTTCTCATGTTTGGCGAACTGCATTTTTTTCTTTGCCATGTCCCAAGCGGACTTTCCAAGGTCCTTTCCATTTATTCTCAAGGTATGGCGGACTTTCTACTAGGCTCGCCTTTCATACTTAGCCCAAAATTCGCACTTCTCCTCTTGAAAATGTTAGCCAAAATTCAATTTTTCTCCCCGTTTGGCCTCTTAGGCAATTTTCGGATTTTTCCTTCCTAGGCCTCAAACACTTAGCAAAAATTTACTTTTTTTCCTCTTCTATGCCATGGCGGACTTTCCAAGTGTTAGGCCAAGGTGTGGCGGACTTTGAAGAAGATTTTCCAACCCCTCTTAAGTCATGGAGGACTTTGAATGGTCCTTGCCAAGTCTAGGCAGACTTTGGGCATGCCTTGCCATTTTTCCTTTGGCATGGCGGACTTTGGACGTGTCTTTCCTTTTCTCTCTATGTCCCACTTTTTAAGGGCCAGCTTCAAACAAGTCTTTGCGATTCTTTCTTATGTCCCACTTTTTAAGGGTCGGTGTCCCACATTTTAAGGGCAGGCTTTCCAATTTGACCAAGGCGGACTTGCAAGGGTATTGGCCATTTTCTCTTCGTCCCACTTTTTCAGGGCCGGCTTCAAACAAGTCTTTGCCATTCTTTCTTATGTCCCACTTTTTAAGGGTCGGTCTCCCACATTTTAAGGGCAGGCTTTCCAATTTGACCAAGGCGGACTTGCAAGGGTATTGGCCATTTTCTCTTCGTCCCACTTTTTAAGGGCCGGCTTTATGATGGCTAATCCTTCCTTCTTGATGGCTAACTCTCCAATGGCTGAACATGTTCTTTTGAAGGCAAATTTTCCAGACTTAGACAGAATTTCATCATGTATTCTATGCTCTTTTGGATGATTTTTGGTGATTTTTACCTCAGATCTGACTGATTTTTGGACTGATTTTTCCAGAATTTGATGCTTTTGGGGTTGATTTTCCTCAGCTTTTTGCTTGCTTTTCCAGATTTTTCAGTTTTCTCTTTGATTTTTCAATGATTTTTTCGATTTTTTGGTTGATTTTTGGATCTAAAGATAGAAAGTTGACTCGTTGACCAGGGTTGACTTTCTAAAAATAGAAAAAGCAAAATCCCTGCCTCATTCCAAAACCTCTTGGGAACACTCTTGTTCTCCATCATACATCGGGCCATTTCTATAATAGTATGGATTCATCTCTCAACTAGTCCATTCTACTATGGAGTGTAGGGTATAGTAAACTATATTTTGATGTTGTGTTTAGCACAAAAGTTGCTGAATTCTTTGGAACAAAATTATTGTCCATTATTAGATCTAAGAGTGTTTATGGCACAACTTGACTCTTCTTCTACTAATTGAAGTTCATTAAACACATCAAATTTTAATTTAAGAAAATATACCCAAAATTTTCTACTAAAATCATCTACAAACAAAAGAAAATAGTTGCACCTAGTGATTAATGTTGTGTTCATTTGCTGTAGGACGCTCTTGGCTCTCCAAGCTTGTTCGTCATCAAATGGTGTTCTATGTTGCTTCCTTGTTTGGCAAGCTCTACACACACCTTGTATCTATTGTTGAATTTTGAGAATTCCATCTACCAAGTTCGCTTGAACAAACTAAGAGAGGTAGGACAAATTAAGGTGTCCATACCGCTGATGCCAAAGTGTAGTAATGGCTAATGCACCCTTGGTTGCCGATGCATCCTACCTGACTTGCATAGTTGCAACCAATCTACACAATCCATGATTTTCTATATCGGAAGCAATAGTTTTCTTTGTCTCTATGTCAATTATATTGCATTTGTATGTGGTGAAAATGACATCTAGCTTAGGACTATGTCACATAATTTGACTTATAGAAAGTACATTGATCTCCATTCTAGGTACATAGGACATATTGAGAAAAAATAACTTTTTTCCTCTATAGGTTATTTGGATAATGCCTCTACCTTCAACTGTGTACTCACCACCACCAAGGATCACTAAATCAAAGCAAGTAGTGTACTTTTTGAATTAGTCTCCTCTATTGGTGAAGTGATGTGATGTTCTCGAGTCGATGTACCATCTAGATGACTTTGACTGATATTGGTCTTTGGGCCATGAAGGAACGGAAAGCTGATGCTTTCTCCTTGGAATGCTTTGCAACATAAGGCTTCTCTTGATTTTGTTGAGGCCCTCCTTGGTTTGATTTCTGTTCAACCAACTTTTTTCTATAGTGCTTCTTCATATGACCCAACTTACCACAATAATAACGTGATGTTCTTCAAACTCTTTGTTGCATTCTCGTTGTGCCCTTTTCCTTTCTTGTGTGACCATTTGCTTGTGCCTTGGTGTATGGCTACAAATGCTTGTTCCACAGTCTTTGTTTCATTTCTGCTATTGAACTATTTCTTCCATTTGTCTTGCTGTAAGAGATTATTGCATAGCTTTTCAAACTTTAGATCAATGCTTGTAGCAGTAATATTGAGTGTCTCAAGGAAATGCTCATATACGCATGGTAAGATTTTCGATGTGATTATCACCATGTCCTCTTCTTCCCTCTTTCAACCAATGGTTGACAATTGATCTTTGGTGTCCTTGATCTTGAGTAAATATTCCTGAAAGGATGTTTTCTCATCCATAGTGATTGAAAAAAGCATATTCTTTAGAAAGAAGGCCCTACCTTTATCTAAAGTCTCATGAAGGTCCTCTAGATGCTTCCAAATGGCAATTGAAATCACCCTTGTTTGGACTTCATAAAGCATGGCATTTGTCATTGATAATTTGGTCAACATGATTGATTCTTTATCACATTCATGAAATTTGTCTTGTTCATTACTTGAAACAATTGGTTGAGTGGTAGTATTGAGGATGATTTTTTGAGACATATGTACTCGAAGGTTGTTAACATTCGTTGCTTCTAAGTGTTGTGATTCTTGCTAGTAAAACGTTGGCATCCTTCCAACATGATGTTGGGTTAAGAGGCCATCTTCTCTCCTGCAACTTGTAATCATGGAATAACTTTCTTTTCACATTGCTATAACAGCCTTGAATTTTTTTGTAAAAACCCTAGTTTGCAAATACATAAAATTTTCTGTTAATAAAAAATGCAAAATACCTCATTTTTGTTTTTTGGGAAAACCTTAGGTAGCAAACAAACAACCACAATTTAAAGAAAATCAGGAAAAAAATATCTTAAAAGCCTAGCTGTTGGTTGAAAAATAGTAAACCCTAGCCACCAAAGACTACCCATGATTTTTGTAAAAAAATGTTGAAATCTTGGGCGCAAAAAGATTCAATCATGATTCTGTAAAAAATCATGAAAAAATAGATATCACTATTGGAGTAAATAGGAAATCACCTAATAATAATTAATCATTGATTAATTATTAGGCCCTTTTTACTTTAATTACTTAAGCTAAACTTAGGAGTACTTTTTTATTATTAGATTGGGCTATTTATAGGTCAAATTGTCTCATTGCATAGGATTAGGACACTTGTCACAATCTAATCAAATCCTCATCTAGGGTTTGCACTTTTACCTTTATAAGCATTCATTTGTACTTCATATACAATTGAAATTAATTTATTAGACATGCAATTGCTTTTCTAAATCAATCATTATCTCTTGGTTGCATAGCGAATCAGTTGCTTTGACCTCTTGTTTGTGATAGGTGTTTTGGTTTCAGGTGATTTTTGAGAGTTGTGGGGTTCACTATTAACTCTAACATGGTATTGGAGCTTCATATCTGTGACTTCCTATTCGAATTTTGAGAAATCCAGCGTTGAGGGAAAAATCGGCTCATCCTGGAGTGAAACATGCATCACCGTTGTGTCTAGAATGAACAAGAACCTAAGGAATGTTTGTCGATTTCCTCAAATCCGAGTAGTTGCAAAAAAAAAAAAAAAATTACATATGAGGCCTTCGTATAAATCTGTACAACCCTGTTGCAATTAATTCATTTGTAGGTACAAAATGCTAGATAAAAAAAATTGTTTTTTTAAATTTTTTTCAAGGTTTCCAATTTTTTTTATCAAACAAATCAAACAAAACACAAAAAAAGAAAGCAATTTTTTCTTTGTTGTGTAGGGTATTGTGCATGCAGTACCCTAGCAAGGGTCTTATCTCCACGTATGTGTTTTTTTATTGGGCATT
This sequence comes from Sequoia sempervirens, assembly GCA_007258455.2. NCBI lineage: Eukaryota > Viridiplantae > Streptophyta > Pinopsida > Cupressales > Cupressaceae > Sequoia > Sequoia sempervirens. The sequence continues at coordinate 10,128 of VDFB02324934.1, forward strand.
ACAAAATACCATTGGCATATTCCTACCATCAGTGTCATGTCCCCATCCTAGTATTATGTTAGTGACAAAGGTTAGCCTATCATTTCGATCCTCGTAGGCTGAGGGAGTGTCGCGAGAGGATCATCACAGGGATTGCTTTCGGTGTTTGGTAGCTCGAGTTTGCGTTTGTGTGGGTTGGGCCTTGCGAGAATCTTCCCGATGAAGCATTTTCAAGAACTTTCTATTTTAGAAAGTTAGGTCAGGCGGAAGCTGCTATTTGGGCACACCTGGTTCAACCATTCAGCTCAAATCGACCCAGTTCAGCAGTTTGATGTCGGTGGAGAAATAAGGAGTATTTAATGAATTATAAATATTTAATAATTTGACTTTATATTAAAGTCACTTTATTGAAATATTGAAATATTTAATTATTTGGCTTAATTATAAAGTATTTATTATACTTTATAATAAATTATTAAATGTTGACTTAATGAGTATTTTATATTCATTAAAAAAAAGGGACGCCAATAATTAATGATTTCTCCTAAGTAAAAAAGGCGTATTAAATCATTTAATTTAAATGATTATTTAAAAAGGAGTTGGGTCGAATTTCTTCAAGAGCAATATATACCTTTTCAAGGCAAAATCGAACTATTCTGATATTATTATTCAATTTTGTCTTTCGTGCTCTGAGCATTGGAGTTTGCAAACCCTAGGGTTTCTGGCAGACGATCGTTTCTGGAGAACGAAAACTCTTCAGAGATTAGGCAGACTGAGGCTGTGCAATACCAGCTGAAGCTTGCACTTGGTGATTTCACACAGAGATCACAGATTGTGCTTATACATCCATTCTGGCAGAGATTTTCAGAGATAATCATCAGTTGATAAAGGCGACTTAAGCAGAGATCATTTATCAGTGTTCTGGCACAAATCCCAAGGATCCGTACTTATCATTTATTGCTGTACCTGGCCGTACCAGCAAGGCCGTACTTTCATTTCTCTGGAGAAACGTCTTGTTTCCTCTGGTTCTGGCAATTGGATCTAGGGCGTTTGGGTCTACTGGAGGTTTAGCATCTATTTCTGAGCTGGAGATTCATCTATTTCATTGGGCCGTACCATTTTCTTCATGCATTTATTGCAGCATACAACCGCCACCAGGTTTTCATAATAATTCTATATTCTCATTCATATGTTGTTATTTCTCTTTGTAAATGCTCTGGAAAAGTTAGTAAATGATGCGCCTTGGTATTCTGAGCAGTTCTGATGTATTTCAATGCACTTTTGAATTTACATGAATTTATTAGCATTTATTAGCAAAATCGCAATTTTCATTATTTGCCTGAAAACACAAAAAAATACAAAAAAAACACAAAACTTGCAAAAAACCTCAGTTTCAGTTAGGGTTTCAGAATAGAGAACCACCAGGGTTCTGACAGTGGTATCAAAACATAGATCTCCTGCCATCCTTTGCTTTTTCAGTGCTTTTTCAGAATACAGTGTGCTTTTAGCGCTTTTTCATGAACAGAGATACCATTCACTACATTAAAGGTGTAGGGACAGGCAAAGACGAGGATTGGACAGGTCCACCTATCCCTGAAGGTCAGACGATATCAGGAGTACTTGGTATTCACAGATCCAATTCTGACGGCAGTGAAAACAGTGTTGCAACCCTAATGGCAGAACGTGAGACTTCCTCAGAGACTCGCAGGGATCCAGGGAAGGCGCATGTAGAGGGTGATATTACCGATGAGGAGTTTAGACGGAGGCATGATAATATGATGGACATGATGTCTCAGTTGATGGGTACCATTAGACAGTACACATCCACACAGCCTCATTACATACAGATTGGTCAGACGAGCGGGACTGCACCAGTGGATCAGCCATTAGCGTCAGCACCTCGGCAGCCATCACCGATCTATCAGGAGCGTAGGCCAGGTCAGCCTACTTTCTTACCTAGGGAGACTCCACCACAGACTCCAGGGGCAGAGCATCAGGAGTTTCAGCCACACAATGGCATGTCCGTGGCAGACTTGACGAGATTTCATGGTGAGTACATGTCACTAGCACCTGAGATCCGGCAGGCACTTACATTCCATGAGTTTATAGATGTTTATAAACCCAGAGGAGGAGGCAGATTTGACCGCAGACCCCCACAGTATCAGCAGCCGCAGCCACAGGTGAACAGGGATTTGCAGTTTGCGGTGAGCAAGATTACATTGCCATATTTTGATGGGTCTGAAAAGACATCAGCGAGGTCTTGGGTCCAGAAACTGGACAATTACTTATCACTTAGGCCTATGCAGGAGGATGAGGCAATTAAATTTGCTACTTTACATCTTGACGGAGTAGCACATGATTGGTGGCACCACGGCATGTATACGCTAGGCCATCATGCGGTCAATACCTATCAGGAGTTCACCAGCAGACTGATAGAGAGATTTGATAAGAAGGATCCGGAACTGTATTTCAGAGAGTTGGCTCAGCTCAAGACAGACAGGCAGTTTGGATTCATACATTGGTGAGTTTCAGAGAGTGGCAGTCATGGTCACAGGGATTTCAGAACGGAGACTCATCATACTCTTCGTTGAGGGGTTGACAGAACCCATGAGAGGTTGGGTTAAGGCTTTTGACCCACCTACACTTCAGGAGGCCATGCGGAAGGCGAGAAGCATGGAGCTTGCAGCACCTCGCAGCAAGTTCAATTCAGGGTCAACACCATACACGAGACCCAATAGGCCTTTTGATAGAAACAATGACAGGAATAAGCCTTTTGACAGGAGAAGGGATCAACCAGATCCTAAGAGAAAGAATGCACCACCATTTGACAGGGAAACGTTGAATGAATTGTGTAAGAAAAAGTTATGATTTTGGTGCAAGGCACCCTATGATGAAAAACATATATGCCCACTTCGTCCGAAGGTCAAAAATAATCAAATGGAGTGGTTTTACGAGGGCGAAGAGCAATCTGATCTGTCAGACCAGCAAGCTGATTCCGAGCCGTCAGATGATGAGAGGTCCGAAAATGAGGGTGAACATGAAGGTGGAAGGAAGCTACAGGAAGCCCATCTGACTAGCCTTCAGAGAGATGGTTCATTTCGACTTCGTGGGCTCTTAGCAGGTCAGAAGGTGATTACATTGTTGGATACTGGTGCTACACACAATTTTATTGATGCACGTTTAGTGGAGAGGCGTGGCATCCAGACAGAGGCTTTCGAGGGTATTCGAGTCAAGGTGGCTGACGGATATACTCTCAAATGTGACCGAAAGATTACTGATCTTCCGATGAGACTGAACAACTATGAATTTAAGACTGAATTCTATGTTGTTAATATGGGGGAAACAGATGTGGTATTAGGGATGGCATGGTTGCATGATTTGGGTGAGTTCACACTCAACCTACGTGATATGGAGATGAAATTCAAGGTTGACGGGAGACCACATGTCATCAAGGCCATTAGAGACAGTAATCTTAGGATGGTTTCATTCAAACGGATGGAGAGGCTCATTCGTCATGATATGGTCGACTGGGCAGCAGAGTGCATGTTGATGCCAGCCCAGCAGGAGCAGCAGAAGGGTGAGTACCACCCTGACATTCAGATACTGAGGACTAAACACTCCAAAGTGTTTAGTGACATTCCACCTGGCAGACCTCCAGACAGAGGGACAAAGCATATCATTGAGTTGGAGGAGGGCGCAAAGCCCGTTATGATCACTCCCTACAGACATCCGAAACGACTCAAGGATGAGATAGAGAAGACCATTAATGAGTTGTTAGCTATGGGCCACATCAAACCTAGCAAGTCTCCTTTTGCTTCATCGGTTGTATTGGTGAAGAAGAAGGACGGATCACTTCGGATGTGTATTGATTACAGGAAGCTCAACAAAAGAACAATAAAAAACAGATACCCTATTCCACGCATTGATGGCGATAGATGAAGTTCCGCAGGCTGTCTTCTTTCAAGATTGATTTGAGATCAGGGTACCATCGATTCAGATGAGGGGCAGGATATTGAGAAACCGCTTTCAGGTGTCATTCCGGTCACCGAGTTCTTAGTTATGCCCTTCAGGTTAACCAATGCACTGCTCACGACTATGAACAGGTTTTCAGTGCTCAATTGAGGAGTTTGTATTAGTCTTCTTCGACAACATTTTGGTTTATAGCAGGTCATGGGATGAGCATTTGGCTCATTTAGATACAGTCTTGGGTATCTTAGTAGACGAGTCGTTCTATGCTAAGGAATCCAAGTGTGAGCTCGGTATGGAGGAGTTGTTATATCTGGGGCACATCATCAGTGCCAAGGGAGTGAGTAATGACCCTGAACCGGTACCTGAGAACCTTACGCAGCTCAGAGGTTTCATTGGGTTGTGTGCATTCTACAGGAGATTTGTTAGTGGGTTCTCACGTCACGCCGCACCCCTTACTGACTTGACGAAGAAGGCGGCTTTTACTTGGTCACCACAGGCGCAGGAGTGCTTTGACAGGTTTAAGGTGATCATGACTTCATGTCCGGTGCTAGCATTGCCTGACTTTACGAAGTCATTTGATTTATTCTGTGATGCTTCAGGAGAGGGCATTGGTGCCGTTTTGATGCAGGAGCGACACCCGATTGCATTTGAGAGCAGGAAACTCAGGGGTCCTGAGAGATTTTATAGTATTTATGATAAGGAGATGTTAGCCATTATGCATGCATTGGCTAAGTTCAAGCAGTACCTGGTAGGCAGCAAATTCAGTGTACGCACAGATCATAACAGCCTGAAACATTTCCTAGGACAGCGAGACTTGAATGAGAGGCAGCAAAAATGGGTCAGTAAATTGCAGTCATATGACTTCGATATCACTTTCATTAAGGGAAAGCAGAACGTTGTAGCTGATGCCTTGTCTCACAGACCCCAGTTGAATGCCTTAGCACAGATCACGGAGGATTGGAGGCATTGGATTATTGCTGAGTATGCTAAGAACCCATGGGCTTCTAGCATCGTTGACAGGACAGAGCAGGACGACAGGTACACTATTGTAGATGACTTGATCATTTACAAGGGGCGGATTCTTTTGGTTCCTAACTCAGAGGTGCGGACTACAGTTTTGAGAGCCTTTCACGACCTACCTATGGCGGGCCATCCTGGATACTATAAGACTTACAAAATGGTTCGGGAACGGTTTACTTGGAAAGGGCTGAAAACTGATGTATTGCAGTATGTCCGTGAGTGTTCTGTGTGCCAACAGAACAAGCAGGAGCACACTTATCCTGCTGGCTTGCTCCAGCCACTTCCGATACCTAACAGGAAGTGGGAGTGTTTATCGATGGACTTTATCACGGGTTTGCCGAAAGCCCAGGGTAAAGATTGCATCTACGTAGTGGTTGATCGGTTGACTAAATACGCACACTTTTTTCCGATTACTACTACCCTTCCTGACATCATGACTATGATTGTTTTAGGAGAGGTATTCCGACTGCATGGGTTGCCTCGGACGATAGTCAGCGATAGAGACAGTCGGTTCATGAGCAACTTTTGGCAGGAGTTGTTCAGGCTTTGTGGAACCGAACTGACACCGAGTACCAGCTACCATCCACAGACAGATGGACAGACAGAGATAGTCAATAAGTGGGTGGAGGGTTATCTGCGTAATTATATAGCTGGTCAGCATAGAGCTTGGGTGAGATGGATTTACTTGTGCGAGTATTGTTATAACTCGACTCACCATATGACGATACAGATGACACCCTTTATGGCTTTGTACGGGTATGAGGCGCCCAACCTTCTGGATTTGATATTGAGCGATAGTAGAGTGCCGAGTGCAGGGGATATGATGCAGAGTCAGCAGGACATTTTGAGGTCTCTCCGAGACAATATCCAGCAGACACCCGAGAATCAACACCATGATTATGTGCTGATCAGAAGAGGGTTGAGCATACTTTTGAGGTGGGTGATATGGTGTACCTCATGTTGCAGCCGTATCGTCAGTCTACTCTGCGGAAGAGTGGGGCAGAGAAACTAAAACCTCGTTACTGGTCATTTAAATTGTCGAGACGGTGAGTGAGGTTGTATGAGTTGGACTTTGCGGTGATACTTAAGGTCCATAATGTATTTCACGTTTCTCGCCTGAAAAAGGCATTGGGTCAGCATGTGATACCCTCTCCAGTTTTGCCACCCCTTGATGATGAAAGGAAATTGATACTAGTACCTGAGGCCATCCTCGAGATGAGAGAGAGACACCTTCGGAGGCGTGTGATCAGGGAATATCTGGTCAAGTGGAGAGATTTGCCAGTTGAGGATGCTACATGGGAGTCAGAGGAGATCTTACATCTAGGTTAGTTGCTTGAGGACAAGCAATTTCGAGGAGGCATTGTCATACATCCTAGTCAGCGCAGCTAGTGACAAGGTTAGCCTATCATTTTGATCCTCGTAGGCTGATAGGAGTGTGCAAAGGATCATCTGGGGCAGTTGCTCAGTGTTTGGTAGCTCCAGTTTGCAGTTGTGTCAGGTTGGGCCTTCGCAAAATCTTCCAGTGAGCATTTTCAGGAACTTTCTATTTTTAGAAAGTTAGGTCAGGCGGAAGCTGCTATTTCGGGCAAGGCACCTGGTTCAACCATTCAGCTCAGAATCGACCCAGTTCAGCAGTTTGATGATCAGACGGAGAAATAAGGAGTATTTAATGAATTATTAAATATTTAATAATTTGACTTTATATTAAAGTCACTTTATTGAAATATTGAAATATTTAATTATTTGGCTTAATTATAAAGTATTTATTATACTTTATAATAAATTATTAAATGTTGACTTAATGAGTATTTTATATTCATTAAAAAAAAGGGACGCCAATAATTAATGATTTCTCCTAAGTAAAAAAGGCGTATTAAATCATTTAATTTAAATGATTATTTAAAAAGGAGTTGGGTCGAATTTCTTCAAGAGCAATATATACCTTTTCAAGGCAAAATCGAACTATTCTGATATTATTATTCAATTTTGTCTTTCGTGCTCTGAGCATTGGAGTTTGCAAACCCTAGGGTTTCTGGCAGACGATCGTTTCTGGAGAACGAAAACTCTTCAGAGATTAGGCAGACTGAGGCTGTGCAATACCAGCTGAAGCTTGCACTTGGTGATTTCACACAGAGATCACAGATTGTGCTTATACATCCATTTTGGCAGAGATTTTCAGAGATAATCATCAGTTGATAAAGGCGACTTAAGCAGAGATCATTTATCAGTGTTCTGGCACAAATCCCAAGGATCCGTACTTATCATTTATTGCTGTACCTGGCCGTACCAGCAAGGCCGTACTTTCATTTCTCTGGAGAAACGTCTTGTTTCCTCTGGTTCTGGCAATTGGATCTAGGGCGTTTGGGTCTACTGGAGGTTTAGCATCTATTTCTGAGCTGGAGATTCATCTATTTCATTGGGCCGTACCATTTTCTTCATGCATTTATTGCAGCATACAACCGCCACCAGGTTTTCATAATAATTCTATATTCTCATTCATATGTTGTTATTTCTCTTTGTAAATGCTCTGGAAAAGTTAGTAAATGATGCGCCTTGGTATTCTGAGCAGTTCTGATGTATTTCAATGCACTTTTGAATTTACATGAATTTATTAACATTTATTAGCAAAATCGCAATTTTCATTATTTGCCTGAAAACACAAAAAAATACAAAAAAAACACAAAACTTGCAAAAAACCTCAGTTTCAGTTAGGGTTTCAGAATAGAGAACCACCAGGGTTCTGACACAGAGGCCCATACCCCTGGCTCCCATCGACATCCTCTTGCTTGACCCATTCAACTCACCTCAATTGTGATGACTGTACACATTTCTTGGTAGCGTTCCAAGATTCTGATGTAGCAAAAAAGAATTTGACAACACCCCTGAGTATATTCCGACGAATCTAACATATTCTGTTAGTGGAAAAATTTTCAAGCAAACTTTCTTTTTTTAGGCACATGGGAATTGTTGGAGTAATAAGGTCAATTACTTAATTAATTCAATAATATCGATTAATTAATTAAGTCACCTTTTACTTTATTTTTCACTTAAGCTAAACTTAGGCACTTTAATAATTACTTTATTAAATCCTAGGGTTCACATAAGGGTTTTGATCTCCTTTCTTAAGGATTGATCTCTTTGAAATTATTCAATTCTTGTTTATGCATTTTTTGCTTCAAGCTTGCAGAGCACCATTGTTGTGTTCTGTTACCTCTTCTACGTGACAATTTATTTGCTTGTAGGTGTTCACTGGGTTCTGTGAGGTTTATTTGCAGATTGTTTCTCGTACATGCGCTTCTTGGTTTCACACAGTTTTAGTGTTCCTGTCTTGGCTCTCTCTTTTTAGCATTATTGGGGGGGCGAGGGGGGGTTTCTACTGTTGGTGCTAATGCTTCCTTGGTTTCGCATTGGAGTGATCTATGTATCTAGTTCTTGTTCCTATATACTTTCGGATGCAGCATACATCAATAGCTGGTTACATGCATTTTGGTGAGATGGATCATTTACCATATGGACACTCTTGCATTCTTATTTCTGGAGGTTCTTCATTTCAGCACTATATCAGTCGTCTTTCGAAAACAATCTACAGCTTTGTGCTTCTAGATGTTCTACATGTTCCTGTTTTTTAGGTTATTGTTTTGTTTGGAGGCTTCTTTAGGCCTTCACTTGGCTTTCATCTCTATTTGGAGTGGAGTTTTTCCCATGAGCTTTCCTCTTTTTCTTCGCTTTACAGACATTTTGGTTGTATTTGGGTACCTCATCAGGCCTTGTTGCTGGGACCCATCTTTTCTTTCATGCATTTTGTCCTTAGCTTTTAGCTTCTCCCTAAGTTCATCTTAAGGGGGGGTGTTGGAGAAATAAGGTTAATTACATAATTAATTCAATGATATCGATTAATTAATTAAGTCACCTCTTACTTTATTTTTCACTTAAGCTAAACTTAGGCACTTTAATAATTACTTTATTAAATCCTAGGGTTCATTTTAGGGTTTTGATCTCCTTTCTTAAGGATTGATCTCTTTGTAATTATTCAATTCTTGTTTATGCAATTTTACTCTCTTGGTTTGCAGAGCAATATCTTTGTGTTGTTCGAATCTCTTCTACGTGATAGGTTATTTTGCTTGCAGGTGATCATTGGGTTCTGTGAGGTTGGCTTTTACAACTTCAATAGGAATATTTTGTTGGCGTTAGCATGATATCAGCACTATATGGACCCCTACTAGCCCCGTCCTAGTCCCCATATGGCCTAAAGGAGTAGCTTTTTTTTTTCACCATAACTTGGACATACAATGTCAACATCTGGAAAATGAGATATTATTGGAAAGCTGGTTCCGAGAACTTTCTAGTGGTTCAGATCTCATCATCAAATTTTGCTATTAGTACAAGTTATGCTTAGCCAAAGTCAGATGATCATTTTTTTCTTTTGAGCTCATAACTTTTCACTCGTATCTCCAATTTTTTGTGATTCTTGCAGCATTGGAGAGTTATTTTAGAGCTCTTCAGGTCCATACATGCATTTTTTCTAGAATTTTCCCCAGGTACATTTTATTTAGTTTTTTGTGATTTCACATTTTTTTCAATTACTTGGACGCCTTGGCACTTGGAAAGCATCTGTTTGCGTGAGATGACTTCATTTGATTTGCTTTACATGTACTGAGGTTATCGGTCTTTGATTTTTTCATTTGAGGAAGTATCATGGGTTTTTTTGTTCATCCTTCTGTGGTCATCCTAGAAAAAGATAATCATGAGTCTTGGCAAAATGACATCCTGACACATTTGAGGTGGCTTGATATTTTGCCTTATCTTTATGGACTCATATTGACACCAGACACTCCAGGGAGTAGATCATCATGGGGTATAATCAATGATCATGTTGTAGGAGTAATTTGTTCTAGTTTTGATTATGACACTTTATGTGTTGTATTGGACATTGATTGTTCCCACACACTTTGGACTCGACTTTGGGAGATCCATGGAGACCTTCATATCTCTCAGTTCCTAGAGGATCTTGTTGTAGATTGTCTCATTCCTCTTGCAGATGCAAATTGTATACCCTTTGATAAGGATACTTTAGAGGAGCTTGAATATGTCATAGGTTTTGCATGTTTCGATGGTTCAAAGATTTGTCTTCATGTTCCAAATCGAGACCCAATCTCCATTTTCTGTTGTTCCTGATCAGCTTGGCATTGCCACATCTTTGGCCCCTATTGATTTAGTGCAACAAGACATCCATATTCTTCTAGACACAACTACTTGGGATTCGTATCTTGTAGACATATTAGCCTTGTTTGTAGAGTCTCAAATTGTTTATTTTGAGGACATTCATCTCCTCTTTGTTGATAGCCACATCATCACTGTTGGCCGATCATCTTCATCATGTTTGGAGCTTGTTCTATTTCATTCTTCATAGGATCTTGGACTGACATCATCTCATAACAACATGTGGACATTTAAAGAGCTTTCAAACAACATTTGGATTTGGATTCTTGATTCTTTTATTTTTTGGGAATGGCTTCTCCGGTCACCAGTGGATCTGTTTCTTTCCAGGGGGAGAAATGTTGTTTGCAGGCAATGGATCATGTAGGAGGACTCAATGTGAGCAAATAAAATAAAAAGTTTAACTAATGAATTGTAGAAAATAGATTTTTGTAGTTTATATTGGTATCGTTGATTACATTGCACTGAACATCTTTCAAACTCAAAGCATTACTTCACGTTGCATAACTAATAACTAGATGCATTTTTTCAAATAGTTCATTGCCTTGTCTATGCTACCACATTTTTCATACATGTCTACCAAAGGATTTTATCAAACAGTTCACTGCCTTGCTGCAATGGCTAAAAGCCTAAATCAGGTGCTTTCAAACAAGCTATGGATGCTTGGAGAAAATCTATCAAAGCATTATAGTAAGCAATAGCATAGACAAGGCAGTGAATTGTTTGAAAAAATGCCTCAAAGAAATGTGGTGTCATGGTGATGGAATGCCATGACAAGCCATAAACAAGGCAGTGAACTGTTTGAAAAAATGCCTCAAAGAAATATGGTCTCATGGCGATGGAATGCCATGACAAACCATAGAAATTTGCTTGTCATGGCATTCCATCACCATGAGACCACATTTCTTTGAGGCATTTTTTCAAACTGTTCACTGCCTTGTCTATGCTACCACATTTTTTATGCATGTCTACGAAAGCATTTTATCAAACAGTTCACTGCCTTGCTGCAATGGCTAAAAGCCTAAATGAGGTGCTTTCAAACAAGCTATGGATGCTTGGAGAAAATCTATCAAAGCATTATAGTAAGCAATAGCATAGATAAGGCAGTGAACTGTTTGAAAACATGCCTCAAAGAAATGTGGTCTCATGGTGATGGAATGCCATGACAAATTCTTGTCATGGCATTCCATCACCAGACCAATTTCTTTGAGGCATGTTTTCAAACAGTTCACTGCCTTATCTATGCTACCACATTTTTCATACATGTCTACCAAAGCATTTTATCAAACAGTTCACTGCCTTGCTGCTATGGCTAAGAGCCTAAAATAGGTGCATTCGAACAAGCTATGGATGCCTGGAAAAAATCTATCAAATAATAATAGTAAGCAATAGCATAGACAAGGCAGTGAACTGTTTGAAAAAATGCTTGAAAGAAATGTGGTCTCATGGTGATGGAATGCCATGACAAGCAACTAGCAATTTACTTGTCATGGCATTCCATCACCACATTTCTTTGAGGCATTACTTGTCAGGGCATTCCATCACCATGAGACCACATTTCTTTGAGGCATTTTTTTCAAACAACTCATTGCCTTATCTATGCTATCACATTTTTCATACTTGTCTACCAAAGCATTTTATCAAACAGTTCACTGTCTTGCTGCTATGGCCAAAAGCCTAAAACAGGTGCTTTCAAACAAGCTATGGATGCTTGGAAAAAATCTATCAAAGCATAATAGTAAGCAATATCATAGACAAGGCAGTGAACTGTTTGAAAAAATGCCTCAAAGAAATGTGGTCTCATGGTGATGCTTGTCATGACATTCCATCACCATGAGACCACATTTCTTTGAGGCATTTTTTCAAACAGTTCACTGTGTTGTCTATGCTACCACATTTTTTATACATGTCTACCAAAGCATTTTATCAAACACATTTCACTGCCTTGCTGCTATGGCTAAAAGCCGAAGTCAGGTGCTTTCAAACAAGCTATGGATGCTTGGAAAAAATCTATAAAAGTATAATAGTAAGCAATAGCATAGACAAGGAAGTGAATTGTTTGAAAAAATGCCTACAAGAAATGTGGTTTCATAGTGATGGAATGCCATGACAAGCCATAGACAAGGCAGTGAATTGTTTGAAAAAATGCCTCAAAGAGATGTGGTCTCATGGTGATGCTTGTCATGGCATTCCATCACCATGAGAACACATTTCTTTGAGGCATTTTTTGAAACAGTTCACTGCCTTGTCTATGCTACCACATTTTTCATACATGTCTACCAAAGCATTTTATCAAACAGTTCATTGCCTTGCTGCTACGGCTAAAAGCCTAAAATAGGTGCTTTCAAACAAGCTATGGATGCTTGGAAAAAATCCATCGAAGCATAATAGTAAGCAATAGCATAGACAAGGCAGTGAACTGTTTGAAAAAATGCCTCATAGAAATGTGGTCTGATGGTGATGGAATGCCATGACAAGCAAATAGCAATTTACTTGACCATAATGAACACTCATAGTGTGAAAAAGTCTTATTTGTACATAACAAAGCAAGAAAAGGAAAATACAAATCCAAGTATATCCCTTAAAGAGGAAAAATAAAATGCTTCTATTGTAATGAAACAGGACATTTAATTTTGAATTGTAAGAAGAGGGCACAAGATCTACTAGATGATAAACTAGATCAATTTGCTTCCTTGTCTGAAGAAACAGATTGGAAGGAATATGTTAATGATGAAGAGCTATCTTGTCCCAGTGATGAAGAATATGTGTTTTAAATAATTCAAGATTGGAGGCAGGAGGCAGGAGGCAACAGATGAAGGAGGACACTCAGTGCCCTCTCGTCAATCACCAACGACGAGGTCGCTTATCAACTTTGGTGGTGTTCTATTTGCTGTTGTGGTGTGTGCTCCTATTTTCTATGTTTTTAATAACTAGAAATTTCAAATTTCACATCATGGGGGGGAATATGACACCTCCAGTGGCAGTAAAATTTTTCTATGTTGTTGGAGATCAAGTGGCATTGATCAACAACAGTAGCTATTTCTATGCATGTGGGTTATTTCCTTATGTAACCTCTTGGTGTAAACAAAAGCACTAGTGTAATGCAGTTCAGGGATTTTGAAATGGTTAGTGGTAATCCAAAAAACCATATGGGGTGAATAGATGTGTGTGGTCCTACTTGTGTCCAGGCTTGTGGTAAACCTGTGTGAAAACCATGAAAGGTTGATGAAAGGTGCCTTTCATTTGAATCAAGATCATAAGCCACAAGAGTTGGGCATATTGCAGTTGAAATTGTTAAAATTTTCACCATGTTCACACTAAGGGGGGGAATGTTGGGAAATTTGTTAGTACTCATTTTGTTATTTGTTATGAGTTGTTTTAACGACTCACAAATTCTAGAATTTGGTAGAACTACACAGGAGAAAATTAAGGAAGACTCCTTCCTTTATATATGTACTATTTCAAATAGTTTGGAGTGGTGAATAACAAGCAAGATTATCATTTGTGTGAAGCTCTGAAAATAATAGTTTCTGTGGATGACTTAAATTAGAGGAAACAAGACCAGCACAATTCAGCAAGTAAGATGAGATATGTGCTCTACTTGCTTAGGAGTAGAATTTTGGCAGACTAATGATGGAGTTTTCATTTGTCAAATGAAGTACGCCAATATGGATGACTATAATAAGGCATCTGTGCCTGTTGAGGTTGGTCTGAAGTTATCATCAAACAGTTTACGTAATGCCAATGAGTGACTGTTTTTGAAAATCTGTAAATGGTTTCATCTATATTATAGCCACTAGAGTAGATCTCAGATATATTGTGAGCTTTATTTCTAAGTTCTCGAGTGAGCTTAAGGTGGATCATTGGAGATCATCAGAACACATATTGAGATCTGTACAGTGTGTAACTGAGTTTGGTATTTGGTATGGTCTGAGTGATTATTTTAAACTTCTTGGTTTCACTCATGCTGACTGGGAACGTTCAATAGATGATTGAAAATCTACAGGAAAATATGCTTTTTCCATAGAAAAAGGAACTGTTTCATGGAATAGCAAGAAGTAATAAACAATAATGTTTTGCTCCATTAAGGTGTAGTATAAAGTTGCTATCTTTGCAGCTTGTGAAGAACTTTGTTTGAGGAAATTATTTACTATTTGCAGGTGATTCAAATGGAGGCAACATTGGAACATTTTGGAAATCAAGGTGTAAATACAACCACAGAGAATCCAATCTTTCATGCATGCACAAAGCATTTTTAAATAAGATTTTCAATATGTCTGACAGGTCACTAACATTGGAGAAATAGGTTACAATATGATCCATTGTTTACATTGGAGAAATAGGTTACAATATTGTGTGACTGGAGCAGAAAACCAATCTTCAAAAGCCAGTTGGACTAGAAAAAACTGTCATGTTCACAGATAAGCTTTATGTTGTACTATGCATGAAGATTTAGGGAGGATATAAGAGCATATCCAATCAACCTATCTATTCTTGGTTATTAAAATTTTGAGGTAGTTGGTAGTTAGAAAATTCAGTTTACAACACTATAAAGGTAATGCAGATCCGAGCATAATTGAATGTGAGTACTATTCCCTCTTCTCCCTCTTTGTTTGCCAGTATTAAATTTTATTTTGTGTATCAGTGATATCAGACACCTTCTATTTTATATTCCAATAATCATTCATTTTAGAGGTATTTTACATTTTAGTGATGGCATATACGTTTTGTCTATCCTTAAAAAATTATTATTTTATAAATCTTATCTAACCTTCATTTTTTAATGCCTCCTAATTTTGCATCTAATATTTCTCATGTGTTAGATTTATGTAGCAGCCTCTGCCTTGGATTATGGAATCAATATATTAGATTTTTCTCCAGGCCATAAATCATCTTGTTACGTGGATAATGACAGGTAATATATGATTACCTTATTTTAACAATTGTCTTAATGTTTGATTAATGTTTTTTCAAGACCACTGATGTCAAATTGGCATGTTGGAAGCATCTTTATGTTTGCCTTAAGATATATTAGTGAACAGTTTTTCATCAATGTAATAAACTATGCAGCTTCTCTGATCTACACTCTGGCACACACTTAATGCTTTAAGCCAAGGTTAGATTTTAGAAAGAAACTGATAGTGTAGTTATTTTTCTTCATCTCCTTAACAGGCTATCCTAGGGCTCCCATATCCGAACCTTGGAATGTCATGAATGAAACTGGCATATCACATTCTCTGTAAAATCTGGAATGATATGCTCAATACTTTGGAAGTTTTGAAATTTTAATGATCATATTGGCTCCCTGCCTAAAAGTTTTTTTCCTTGATTTGTTTGTGATACATGTCGAGAGATTTATGCTTTCCTTTTACTTATACATGTCTCAAGTATTTTCCACATGCTTCCCGTTCTTATTTAGATTGTTGCATTTTTTCATATGTTGGAATCTCTGGTTCCAGGTACATGTTATTTTTATGTACTTTGTGACAGTATGGAAAGGTATAAAATATGGGTATGGTCAAAGCATAAGGCCTCATAATGAACCATTTGCATTTCTAACACAAGATAGATTTGCAAAGGTAGCCCAAAATATTGATTAGCAACAACCTGCTTTTGTTTAATAGTTCCAGTGTTTGTTTTAGTCATAGCAGTTTAACCCTTTTAACTTGTTTAATAAAAAAGCTGCAGGGTTTTTCTTGGCACTTTTAATGCAATTTCATTATTATAGTTCAATCACTGAGGTGATGTGATTTCAAACGTATTCGTTTGAAAAGAAAATTCATTTTCATTTATGTGTTTTATCAAATTTTTAGAGTTTCCTACCGAACATTTTGACTTAGAATGATTGGAAATTCACCACAGGAGTGCTGGACACAATTTCTTGAGATAGAACGAAAACTCTCTCCCATGACCTGATATTGTTTCCATACTTTCTAGGATTCAAAGGTCAGCATTACTAGGAAATCTTAATAATAATGCTAGCAGCTTTCCAACACAAAATATAGGTCTTCTAACTTATGGCCCAACATTAATTAGCTCCTTTTTCTTCTTTTTCATTCTTTTAGAAAGAAACTTTGAATTGTTAGGAACCAACATCTTCCTAGTTGATTAGGTAAAATTGTTTGGATGAAACTTCTAGTATTTTTAGAGTGGAAGTAGGAACATTCTATTTCAAGCAATTGCAAATTTCTTCTCATGTGTTTAGTCCATGGTCAAATTACTTTCAATCCCTTGCTCACATCCAAGAAAAGGTTGATAAGACCATGGAAATCAAATTCAAACTCTTGTAATGCTTCAATGAGTGAACTATTGGACATGATACACCTCTACGATTGATGCAATTAACAAAAGTTAGATGGTACAATGAGCAACTCATTCAAATTTTGATTCGCCTCGTATTAATACAATTCATTGAATTATTACAGATTATTCAGATCAATTTCCACACTGACATGAATGAAGGAAAGAACCCTCTTATTCAGTGTTTGCTTAGACAAACCAATAGGTTTTCCAAGTAGCAGAGAAATTAGTTGCAGTATATCGCTTCTCCAACATTCTAAAGGCGGGTGAGGGAGATGAACCCAAATCGAAACTCTGGAAGGAAGCTCCTCCGCCGAATTAAACTAGGCATGCCATGGTTTTATGAAGAGACCCACCTTATTATAAAAATAAGGACCTCCTTCAAAGGCCCTATTCCGATCACCGACACAAGAAAAGGCTACCATAAAAAAGTTATGGGCTACCAACATAATATCAAAATCCCCTTTTAGATTCCACGTCTTACAAA
Source organism: Sequoia sempervirens (assembly GCA_007258455.2). NCBI lineage: Eukaryota > Viridiplantae > Streptophyta > Pinopsida > Cupressales > Cupressaceae > Sequoia > Sequoia sempervirens. The sequence continues at coordinate 27,100 of VDFB02324934.1, forward strand.
TCTAGGAATCAAGAAAAGGAAGTGGAACCCTCATCCCCATAAACTTACAAATCAACACATGGTTGCTATAGTATGCCACATCCTACCACAGATTCGGGTTGGATCACTAAAACCAGTCATTCTCGAGATTTCTCGAAACACCCATTCACTTTCTGTAATTTGAATATGCCATTTCTTGAAGATCCCGTGCCAAGAACAATAGAGTTTGAAACACTTGACCCACCACTAGGCAGTGGAGAGGCCTGATCTACCTTATCTGGTGATGCTTGCAACGCCACTCTAGACCAATGCCACATGCCCTCCAGCCACAACCTTGGCCACCACAGAAGCAATGAGACTAAGTAAAGGGAAGCAACGAGAAAACTACAACAAGAAAATAAAAAAAGCCCCTCCACACAAAGCAAAGGCAGACATGGCAGAACCCAACACAAGAGGCTCAAAGTCTCCTTGCTAAAGTAGCAAAACAACACCACATAGAAGCTCCAAAGGCGCCACAAGAAAGGCAACAAAATCACCACGAAATAGTATTCATAGGAAGAAAGATGCCGACAAAACAAAAGCTATTGCACTTTGACAGAGAAAACATGGCCTCCCCAAGCCACCACCCCAAACACTAGAAGACACCCACTCACATGCATAGAATTTTCCACCCAAATGCAGAGAGAATGGTCGAGCTAGGGCAGAAACCCTAGCCCGCCCATGCTAGGTCACTGCCATACAGTTTCTTCATTCTGTTTGAGATCTTTTTCTTCTTTCTTTATCATTATGTGCTTCATAAAAGAAACAAAATTACTAATAAATTAATAAAGAAAAAAATATCAAATAACCATAAAAAGCTAAATAATTATAACTCCTAGGAAAAAATAGAAAACTAATTAATATAATTCTTAGATAAAAATTAGGTATCTATTTTGTGTTAATATTGATGGAAGTCTAATTATAACTCTATTTATATTGATATCTATCAATTATATTTATGTTTTAAAATTATTGGGGTTGGGGCCTGTAATATTCCGAGCCAAATTTTTTCGATTTTTTACAATTTCAAATTACAAGCACCCGTTAAGGTTGATGATAAACCAAAACGTACTGAAGCAACTCTAACCAGCATGTACACCAGGATCCCGATGTGGGCAAGGTATGAGCATTGGTCAGAGGATCTGAATCAACTGCTTATGCAAAAAGCAACTCTAACCAAGAATGACGCCAATGATGGCGAGTATATGGTCAGAGGATCTTCTACTCTAAATACTGAAAGGGAACTCAACGTCAAGTATGTGCTACCCAATCCAATGCGGAGTGAGGGGCGACCATATGACGGAGTGATTACAATAACAATGCTTGAAAGATAAATGCTGAAAGCTGAAAACACTCAACACCCAGAATGTGCTTGCTAACCCAGAATGGGAGAGTAGCTACCATAGGGTGGAGATTTATCTATTACAACAAGAACTGAAGGAAGAATAAGTATTACAATAACGATGAACAATAATAAGAACAACTGGTTAGTACTACTGCCAGCTTACAAAGATGTCATTGCCTGCAATATCAAGACTTAAGATGCTCTTTCAAATGATGCATTCAACAAGGAAGCTTCTGCAAAGTATACAATGAAATCTCAACACCAACCAGATAAGGAAGATGCAGATTTCTTAAACTGTCATACAAATCTGCATTTTTTTGTCATAAAACCAGCAACCTATGAATTTACTCATATGCTCATAACTCTCTCATTTCTCACCCAAATGATCTCAAATCTGATGCAATAGACCCTCAAAATGATGGCGCCTAACTTAGTAATAAGAAATGGCATCTAAAAATGGTTATTAATTACTGACACGAATCCCAATGCACTCTAGAAAGTTCGGCCTTCAAGGAATGACGGATTTGCATTATAAAATCATAAGCTTCGTATTAAAATCTGCAAATATTCATGAAGGGGCGCCCTTACCAATAAGATGCAATGACACAATACCCAGAACGAGATTATTTTTGTTTTCTGATTTACAAATGAAAACACGGATCTGCTGTAGCTTAAAATGCAAAATGCTGAAACCCACTAATATGCAAAACAGATCTAATAATGCACAAGCTGAAACAATGCTCAAAACTAAATGCAAACTCACAAATCTATCGTAAATCACCACTAGTCGCTGTCTTTCAAGCGAGAAGCAATGCCCAAGCTAGGAGGCCTTCATTCCTCGAAGCAATCCCAAAGCCAATCCGGCAGCATAACATTCCTGTAGATAAAAGATACCCAAATGATGATCCAAGTCTTCTTTTTATAATTTCAGGTTGACTTCTCGAAACCCTAAACTCCTCTCAAAGTCAAAAACCCTAATCTCCTCAAAGATGGCGTCCTTTTCCTTCAAGTTGAATATTCACTTTTAAAATAAATTCAATACTTTAATAAATGCGCCCACCTTATATCTTGATTTGACTTTGGATAAAATATAAAATAATCCTTAATGAGGCGCCACCCTCAAAAAGACCACTTTTCAAAACAACATAAAGTCAATAGACTAGGCCAAGGGGTCAACGTTCGAATAAAATATTAAAATGTGACTTTTAATTAAATATATCAACTTATCTCTCCAATTGTGCCCTGAAGCCAATAATGACAAGTCAACTGACCAAACTGAAGTAGGAAGTCAACCAAGCCGAACCCAACTGAAAAACTGCCAGAAATAGAATTTACTAAAAATAGTAAATTCCTGAAGATGCTCAGAAAGCCGAGATGAACATACCACTGCGAAGTTCTCTGAAAACCCAGAAAGAATCCACCATTGAATCCACTAACTCTGAGCAAGGACATCCTTAAAAATAGGAAACCCTAATTTTACCTTCCGACTAGCCTTCGGGTTTCCAGAAAAAGGCCAACGGTCCAGCTGGGAAGAATCAGAGTTTGAGAAAGGACATTACAATCCGCCCTTCCCAAAGGTGCTTGTCCTCAAGCAATGATACCACCACAACTCGAGGGAATTTGAAGAGAGAAACTAGTCCATGCATAGCAAGTGATATGATCCACAGTTCCCAAATCGTCTCGGGGAAAAACCCACCACCATGCCGATGCTGCTCCACTCTGATCACATCCGTGAAATCATCATGCCTATGCTGCACTAACCTTCCTTGCAACCCCAAAGTGTTACTGTCCATGATACTCATACTGAAAAATCTTAAAGGATTGAGACCAGCTTCATGCGACGTCTCATGTCCAAGAGGCCCAAAGTCAACAGTATCAACTATACCACTGTCAACCACAATGGATAGGCTGCTCAACTCAAAATCAAACTCCTCAACATACCTCCATATTGCAACAAACGAAGCCCTGATGGAAAAAATGATATCTTCAAATCTTCTTGCAAAGAGGAAAGCAATCTTTGGCAAGAGCTCAACAAATTCAGCCTCATGGCTTCTTCTGGAGCTACTATGCATCAACTGAATTATATCGACACCACCATGAAGACTTCTAATCACTCTTACTATTCCAACTCCAAGAGTCTCAGAATATAGATTCAAAACATGGGGTAGCTCATTGTCATGAACCAATAATGAAAATAAACCATCAGAGTTTGCATCACAAACCTCCAAAGTGGCTGAAAAACCCGCTAAAGCCATCTCCATCAGAAAACTACCACTTCTTTGATCAGGAGTGAGGTACCAACTCTCCTGAATGAAAGTAACTCCATAAGTAAGGTGGCTGGTCTGTCTCCAACTAGCAAACTCGTGTCTCAAAATCTGCCCTTGTCTGAGTTGAAAGTCACTTCCAAGAACTACCGATCGTTGATCTTTCCAACCCATATTCAAAATTTCTCTCCAATCCATTTGTTGATGAACAAACGGAACCATCAAGTAGCTGGAAATGAAGGGAACAACATCAACAGGTCTGGAAATTTGTTCCTTATCCCTCCAAGAGTCTTTTCCATAAGTAATAAACTCTGACAACCCAAGTTGAGAATTCCAAGCATGGATACCCAACTGAAAGTGATTTTCAACACACTGCAAGGAAATCTCTACACATCCCCAAGTGCTAGTGAGAACCACGTGCCTTCTCACGAAATTGATGCCCCATCTAGTAAATCCTTGAAGCTTAACCATGAAAGCTTCCACCTTAAGGGAGTATGAAACATAAAGTGGCTTCAAATTCAGCTCCCAAAACTGATCAATGTGATTCCAAACATCATTCCACCCAAGGGATGGATTTTCAAGAGTGCACCCACCAAAGTCTAGTTCACTTTTTTCCCATTCCTCCTGAGTAGTAGGTCTGAAATCTTCACTCGTTGCTGCTGTAATGAAGTTACCAACAGCTACCAAGACTTGTCTCATCAACACCTTGATGTCATAGATGTTGAAATTTCCTTGCTTCGTCACCTCCCATGTAGAAACTCCATCCTCAAACCCACTTATGCATCCATTACTACTCAACATACGTGGCACATCTTCATGGAGTGATATCAAGGCATCCTTAGATTGGAGTTCACGCTTGACCTCATGCTTGGTCACTTCACTACTTGACTCATTTTTCAAAACAAAGAGAGGATTGTCATAAGTTGCTTTAGCACCCACTTCAAAGAAGGGATTGTCGAAGACTTGGAAGCCATTCCTTTCGTCTCGCTGCCCCAAATCTGCACATGCAACTTCTGACTTTCTTGAAATGCTTTCAAGATCAAACTCCTCTTGAAGACAGTCAAAATCTCCAATCACTTGATTGATTTTTTTAGCTCTTTGTGCATCCTCTTGCTCCTTGAAAAGTTTGAAATCTGCAAACTGGTCTACAACCTCTGTTAGATCCAACTGAGTTTCTTTCAACTTGTCCTTTGTTGATTTAAGCTCCAAAGTGAGCTTATCAACCATACTCTCCCTTTCTTCGAAAACAATGAAGGCCTTCTTTGCAGATTCAACGGCATGATTTCTATCTTCAATCAAGCCTAAGTACTCCGACTTCAATGTCTCCACTGAGTCTCTGATAAGTTGCAAATTGGGAAGAGCAACTTCATATTTCACTCCTCTTTGTCTCTCTTCAAGTTGGGCATCCCAAATAAGCCCTTCAATCAGACTATGTGTGCGATCAAATCTAGATAGAACTTGCACTTCATCTTCAACGGACACCTCAGGTTGGCCTTCACACTCATAAGAATGCGAAGATGGTGAATTGCTGATAGGCTGTAACTGAAAATCAGAACTTCGTTTCACGCTTTTGCTGCCCTCATTGTTGCTCCAACATTCTTGTACTTCACCACCAACTAGTGGGGAATGCTCAATGTCTTGGAAAACATCATACTCCACTAAGCCTTCAACTTGTTGATTGCAATCAGCTTCCTGCCCTGATAAATCAGATTTGTGTTTGGTAATTCCTCCAAACCTTTCATCTTCAAGAGCCATATGGCCCTCAAACTCTGTTTCCTCTTCCATGTTACTTTGATCAAACTTGAAAGCAGCCCCAAACTTAAGCATATTAATACCATTGTCTGCTGATAGAGAACCCTTATCAAGTTCCATTTCTTCATCCGGATCAAAGGGAAATTCATCCCATACCGGCTTGTCATCACTAAGTGCCTTCACACCTGGATCCCAAATGGTGAGAGGCTGATTGTTTTGATCACAAGAAGAGTGTTCTTTGTGCAACATTTGGAGTGTTGATTCTTGGAATAGGTCAACTCCCAAATCACTAAAGCTGGTGTCTTCATAAGTACCTCCCTCCAATGGTTGGGTCTGAAGTTCAAACTCAAAACCACCCTTAGCACTGTCACTGAAAGGAAGTAAGGAATCTTTAGATCTAGCTGTTTGAAATTTTTTATCATCCTTATCTTCAATGAACCTATCATCTATAGATATGTTTCTGATCTCATCATGAACAGTCATATGCATGCCATAGAGGTCTTCTTGATCACTTGTAATAAATTCCTCTTGTGAAAACTCTTGAGGAGTTTGAACAGCAACAAGAGGAAAACTATCCATCACTAAATCTTCAACAAGAGGAGGTACAAACACCTCGAAATCATTACCAACATCATCACTTTGGTAACGGTCATAAGCTGATTCAAAGACACCAATAGTATTTCCTTCAACTTGCTCTTCTTCACTTGCTATCACATGCAAGTCAAGGGGCGTATTATGAGGCTCTACCCTTAACTCTTCACTTGCCAAGGTATCTTCATCAAGCTCACGTTCATTTTGATGTGATATGTGCACCTTGTTTGTGCCATCTTCAATGCTAGATGACTGATTTTTCTCTTCAACTTGCAAATTTGTCGGCTGCAATTCACAAATAGGCACTTCATCTCCTTCCTTCTTTGATTCTTCGAACAAAGCTTGTTCTGCTTCCCTTTTTATCATTTTCCTAATGTGGTCCACCATCTTCAACTTTTCGGGCTCCACTGACGCCACACACTTCAAATGGGAATCAAATGAAACATTGTACCTATAATCATCTGGCATGGTTTGATATTGCTCACGGAGTTTGACAGCCTCATCTTCACATTGTCTTTTAAACTGTTTGGCATATTCAATGAAGTCCCTTACGACATCACTAACCTTTCCTTCCTCCGATGCCATAGTTGAATCTGACTTCTCACGACCCATAGACCTTAGAAAATGCAACATCTTTGAAACTTCTGAAAGCTAATACTGAACTCAGCTCTCACCTCTGATGTAGAATCTGTTTTCTCTGTCAAGTGAACTCTGATGGGCACAGGATGGCAGGATCTTGGCTCTGATACCACTGAAATATTCCGAGCCAAATTTTTTCGATTTTTTACAATTTCAAATTACAAGCACCCGTTAAGGTTAGATGATAAACCAAAACGTACTGAAGCAACTCTAACCAGTATGTACACCAGGATCCCGATGTGGGCAAGGTGTGAGCATTGGTCAGAGGATCTGAATCAAACTGCATATGCAAAAAGCAACTCTAACCAAGAATGGCGCCGATGATGGCGAGCATATGGTCAGAGGATCTTCTACTCTAAATACTGAAAGGGAACTCAACGTCAAGTATGTGCTACCCAATCCAATGCGGAGTGAGGGGCGACCATATGACGGAGTGATTACAATAACAATGCTTGAAAGAGAAATGCTGAAAGCTGAAAACACTCAACACCCAGAATGTGCTTGCTAACCCAGAATGGGAGAGTAGCTACCATAGGGCGGAGATTTATCTATTACAACAAGAACTGAAGGAAGAATAAGTATTACAATAACGATGAGCAATAATAAGAACAACTGGTCAGTACTACTGCCAGCTTACAAAGATGTCATTGCCTGCAATATCAAGACTTAAGATGCTCTTTCAAATGATGCATTCAACAAGGAAGCTTCTGCAAAGTATACAATGAAATCTCAACACCAACCAGATAAGGAAGATGCAGATTTCTTAAACTGTCATACAAATCTGCACTTTTTGTCATAAAACCAGCAACCTATGAATTTACTCATATGCTCATAACTCTCTCATTTCTCACCCAAATGATCTCAAATCTGATGCAATAGACCCTCAAAATGATGGCGCCTAACTTAGTAATAAGAAATGGCATCTAAAATGGTTATTAATTACTGACACGAATCCCAATGCACTCTAGAAAGTTCGGCCTTCAAGGAATGACGGATTTGCATTATAAAATCATAAGCTTCGTATTAAAATCTGCAAATATTCATGAAGGGGCGCCCTTACCAATAAGATGCAATGACACAATACCCAGAACGAGATTATTTTTGTTTTCTGATTTACAAATGAAAACACGGATCTGCTGTAGCTTAAAATGCAAAATGCTGAAACCCACTAATATGCAAAACAGATCTAATAATGCACAAGCTGAAACAATGCTCAAAACTAAATGCAAACTCACAAATCTATCTTAAATCACCACTAGTCGCTGTCTTTCAAGCGAGAAGCAATGCCCAAGCTAGGAGGCCTTCATTCCTCGAAGCAATCCCAAAGCCAATCCGGCAGCATAACATTCTTGTAGATAAAAGATACCCAAATGATGATCCAAGTCTTCCTTTTATAATTTCAGGTTGACTTCTCGAAACCCTAAACTCCTCTCAAAGTCAAAAACCCTAATCTCCTCAAAGATGGCGTCCTTTTCCTTCAAGTTGAATATTCACTTTTAAAATAAATTCAATACTTTAATAAATGCGCCCACCTTATATCTTGATTTGACTTTGGATAAAATATAAAATAATCCTTAATGAGGCGCCACCCTCAAAAAGACCACTTTTCAAAACAACATAAAGTCAATAGACTAGGCCAAGGGGTCAACGTTTGAATAAAATATTAAAACGTGACTTTTAATTAAATATATCAACTTATCTCTCCAATTGTGCCCTGAAGCCAATAATGACCAAGTCAACTGACCAAACTGAAGTAGGAAGTCAACCAAGCCGAACCCAACTAAAAACTGCCAGAAATAGAATTTACTAAAAATAGTAAATTCCTGAAGATGCTCAGAAAGCCGAGATGAACATACCACTGCGAAGCTCTCTAAAAACCCAGAAAGAATCCGCCATTGAATCCACTAACTCTGAGCAAGGACATCCTTAAAAATAGGAAACCCTAATTTTACCTTCCGACTAGCCTTCGGGTTCCCAGAAAAAAGGCCAACGGTCACTGGAAAGATCAGGTTTGAGAAGGATAACACATGTGGCCCTTTAGCTTGGTTGGCTAACCTTCCCTGTGAGTAGGAGGTTGGTCACAAGTTCTAGTCTCCCACCCCCTGTGGTACCGGGAGGGCGTGGTCGGGTGACCGGGCCACTACTGGGTCAATGCTAAAAAAGTTTATTGTGCACTCCGGCACTTTATAGGGGGCCTAAGTACCATTCCTCAAGAAATTTAAGTTTTAAAATTATTATATAAATTAATTAATCTATAATATATAAAGTTTAGTATGCCTATAATATATAAGCCCAAGGCAAGGAAAGGCTGGTTGGGCGCTGGGCTGAGTCGCGGGGATACCTCTAGAGTTAAAAAAAAAACATAAAAAAAAAATATAAAATATAATCCAAACTATATATGAAGATTAAGCAAAATTAATTAGTATAATTCTTAGATATATGATAGATATCTATAATATATTAATATAGACATGAGTCAAATTATATTTCTATTTATATTAAATTTTAAAAAATAATTATATTAATATACTTAGCTTGTTATGATATTTTAAAATTATTATAATATCTTTATTTAATTAATTAAAAATTATAAGACGTATAATATTAATATATACTTCTGAAATAATTAATTATAAAAATAGCTACTAGCAAAAGCTAAATGTAAAAGAAAGAAAATTGCTAATTGTTGATGTGAGTTTTCTGACCTACACCAAACAGCAGAATAAAGTATCCAACAGCTACTCCATTCTCTCTTGATCAAAGTATTCTGTATGCTAAGATTGCGAGAGAGATCATACGTTCAACTCCAAGGTTCCTTCAATGCAGTGGAATACACTCAGGTGGTTCGTTGTGATATGCTGTTTTCACGAGGGGACTTACGCAATTGTTCAATTAGGGATCAACAAACAACAGATTAAAGGGGATTTCACGTGGTTCAAATGATTTGGAAGGTAAGTGCGAGTTTCCTAATACTAACCGGAAATATACTGAATTGAATGGCTGCAGGGATTAGAAAATTTATGTCCTATCTAAGCGCGGGATGTGGGATCCACTTCAGCAGGCTTCAACCAGACTTTACTTCGCCTCGCGTTGGACAGCCTCTACAAAGTTGTTGCAATCTTCAAGGGGATAGCAAGAAATGTTCAAATCACAATTCAACATAAGGACACCATCATGATGATGCATGCCAAAACGTGAATCATAA
>VDFB02324935.1:0-45597 GCA_007258455.2 Sequoia sempervirens
TGATCAAAATTTTATGTCAATGATACACTAAGTTCAATTCCTATAAACAAAGTGAAGCAAAGAATATGCCAAATGTCAATGTCAATGCACCACTAAGTCTAACACTTGTGAACAAAATGAAGCAAAAATAATGCCAATGTATAACCCCACTTTAAATAAATTTTAAAACACCATGTTTTGAGAAATTAATTTAAATTAGAAAATGATAAATTTCATATAACAAAAGATCACAAGAGCTTATTTGGAAAGACCTATACCAATTATATGTTTCCAAATAAAGCTACATCATGATAAGGGGTTTCCCCCAAATGTAATATGACAGACAACATAGAATATGAACACTAGAGGGATCCGCAAATCTGAGGCCACTATACGTCTTTGCTTTAGTGATGTAATAGAGATCGAAACTAACATCATTCCCAAAATACTCATGGAAAAACAAACACAAAGGAGGAATGACACATAGAGATAGAAGACAACATGATTTTGGATCAACATGGAAGAGACCTAAATGTCTCAACGCTTTGCATCATCCCTAAAAGGAAAACACAAGACAAAAAGAGAAAGCAAAGTTTACAACATACAGAAGAATGAAGATACAAATAGAAGAATGGCATGACAAATTCATTTCCTTTGTATCCTTATGCCAATAGAGCAACAAGGGTTATCCAAAGAAAACTCACAAACATAAAAACACACTAAGAAGCACAACATAGGGGACCACATTACATGCAAAAAAAAAAGAACACATGAAACAAACATAAAGGAGTACCACACATGTGAGACAACCTAAATCAAGTCATTTGCATCCAAATCTTGCTCATCATAAATGGAAGGAAGACAACTATCCAAGGGTACTACAATGAGTACCATACTAGGAGCATCTCCTGGTTCAACATGTGTAGGGTCACTCTCATCAGGAGGATAATCATAGTTGCCCCCATCTAAATTCATTTGCTTTGAAAATAGAACATTAAGCTCATTATGTACTTCCTCATCAATTTTATCAATTTTATCATCATCATCATCATCCAAAATAATCACAGTGGGAGGTTTTAAGACAAGTACAATTGGATTTTCTTGTTTTGGTTCCATTTCTTTTTTTGGTGAAAGTTGTATTTCTTCTTGAGTTGTTTCTATAGGTTGTAGATTATCATATATTATTTTTTTATTTTCTTCCAATTGGTGAGAAATAGCATTACATCTATGCCTATGCTCTTTAGCATTTTGATTTCTTCTTGCACAATTTTCAATTTTTGATGGGGTAGGAGTGGGTTTCTTGACCATTGGTTTCTTTTCTTCCCTTAAGGGAGGAATTGAAGGAACCATGGGGGGTTGGGAAACCACCGTCTCTTTAGGTATATACACTTGTTTTATCTTTGTAGGAACAAATTTTATTGCCTCTTGGTGTTTTATAGGAGATGGGTGGAGGAACTGCAACATATTTACCTTAGTTATTTGGAAGGTTTTTTGCTTCAAGCATAGGTTCATTTATAACCGACGGGGGAGAAGGAACAACCATGGATCTATCATTCTCAGGAATATTGTTAAGAGATAACTTTGTTATGTGATTTGCCTTGAAATTTTGGTATGACTTGAAAAATAAATCTTCACAAGGCTTTATAGGTTCCATAGGTTGAGGCCAAAAGAAGTCCAATAAAAAATTTCCACTGTGAGACAAAGGATTAAATGCACTATGATGCACTGCAAATATCTCATTTTCAAAGGGGAATTTTAATACACTCTTGAATAATTGATGGGATGACATTCATGGAGCATAGCCATGGGTATACTAGCTTCACATGAAATTGGTATAATGATGGGATGATAGAGAATGAGACATCTAATTACTTCAGTCCAAATTTTAGAGGAAGAGTGATCAAACCAATCATAGGGTGAGAAAAACCATCATGATTTTTTAGCCATGCTTTTGATTGTTCATAAGAATCTTGATAAATCTCTTGTACAAATAATAATTCCTTAGTGATCACATTCTTGAAACACATGGGATCAATGAGTATTCCTTGTGCAGGTTTTTCATTGATTCAACCACAATGTAGAGAGGACCATCAAGTGCATGTATAGGTGTGTCACTATGGTGGTGAAAGAAATGTCAGGTAACTTAGTGGTTTGGCCCTTACAAGGTTGAACATATATTACACCAACCATGTGATCTAATTCCTTTTCTTCATTATTTTCATCATTCGTATCATCACTCATATCATCAATATTATCAACATTCATCTAATTATTATTAACATCACAAGCTTTCAAAAATTTGGATGAATGGTTTGGCATAGGATTGGTAAAAATTTACAAGTTTTGGTTAGGTGGGGAAAAAAAATTCTTCCCTTGGTCATCAACACCACCCAACTAGATGTGATTAGAATTAATGAGGTCTTGAAATTGATGTTTAAGATGCATACATTGTTCTATATCATGTTCGCTTGTGCGATAATATTGACAAAAGGAATTTGGATTGAAGTTTGGAGGTAAAGGTTTAGTTGTGTCCATAGATTTAATAGGAGGTAATCATATTAGGATCTTACTCAAAAGTTACAACATGGTCGAATGGAGAGTGTCAGGAAACTAGGTGAATTACCTATCTTTTGGTCTAAATTGGTATGGAGTTGGACTTATGGCAGCAACTTGAGGTTCAATGTGATTGGTTGTTTAAGGTGTATGAAAATTGATAAAAAAAAATATTTCTTTTTGAATAGTTGATAATTGTTTTGAGGTATGTATTTGAATTTCTCATTAGAAGTTGATGAAGATTCCTCTTCATATTGACTAATCGAATTTTGATAATCATGAAGCATCGTAAACAAATGTATGAAGGATGAAATTTTCATTAATAATATTTTGTTCCTTATTTCAATTTGCAAATTGTCAATGAACACTCTTTGGACATCCACACCAAGAAGAGTAAGATTTATCTATGATAAGAGAAATCGATAGTGGATTATGAAATATGTGACCTTTTCACCTCTCTTTTGTTTGCATTGCATTAAATTAGTTATGTTAATCTTAGGACCGATATTTACCTGGAAATGATTGAGTAAAGCATCAACAAGCTCATTAAGTGTGTGAATTGAATTATTCGGTAATGAACAAAACCATTCCAAAGCCATGACTTTCAATGACCTAGGGAATATTTTAGACAAGAGATTATCCTAAAAAATGAATTCACTATACAAGGTTGTATATGTTGATATATGATTGCTAGGGTCCCCTTTACCATTTTACTTGTCAAATCGAGGTATATCTATGTTTTGTGGCACTTGTTCTTTCAATATTTCAAATGACAATGTGCTCCTTTTGACATATTGTGATGGTTGTCCATTTTGGTTTTGGTTCAAAGTTGAGATTTTTTCTTGAAATGGGTTTATATTTTGCAAAAGTTGGTTGATGATGGAATCATTGGTTGACATGTTTTGGGAATCTAGTGAATATGGTGGAAGTTTGTATGTGCTTGGTGGACTACTATGTTGAAAATTTATGGGTGGGGATGGAACTTAAGGTATGACATGTGAAGATCTAAAAACATAAATATTTCCAATGGAAAGGCCTATTTTTGAAGTTATACCAATGTTTTATTTTGTTGTTGAAGCAACAGTTGGATTTGTACATGTCACAAGTGGTTGTCATTGATGTCAACACTAATTATTGGTTGTCATCGATGTCAACACTTAGTGATATTGTCACATATGTTTGTGAGTTTGTTGGCAGTACTTGGTGAATTGGTTATAGTTGTCATTGTTATCAGCACTTGAGAGTTAAGGAAGGTTGTTGAAATTTGGTGTCTTTGATGTCTATACTTGGTGAGATTGGTGTAGTGATTATTGTTTGACATTGGTATTCATTGTTGCCAACATTCAACTTTTGGCTAGAAATGGTGTATGGTGGTTTTGCTGATGTTCATGGTTGGATGTCTTGCAAAGTTGATTTCATAATGATATATTAAGATAATGATTAGAAGATTTAAGATAAGGACTAGATGTGTTGTTGATGGTGGAGAAATGTTGTTGATGGACTGCAGTATATTACTTGCTCTCTCCTATTGTTCTTGATCAAGTATATGTTACAAAAATAAATTTTTGGCCTCCACAAAGTTGGTTGAGTTTTTTTGGTTCAGGAAGTTACATTGAAGTTTATTTGGGAGAACGCTCCATATTCCTCTATTGTTGAAGATATGGTCTTGCAATTTGGGATTAAAAGCTAGTGTTATATGGATGTTGCACTCCTATCCTTTTAGGTCACCAGTGTTTCCAAGGAGATTTATGTAAGTTGCAAAAGGTTGGAAGTGTTTTTGGTTGTTTGGACTAGTCCATAAAATGCTTTGCATTTCTCCACATTGATTTCCTTGCTCTTATGGCTAGGTTAAAATTCTTTCTCAATGTTTGTGAAATGTCTCAATTTCAATTTCATGTGTTGAAGTGGTCTGAAATTTTATCTATCAATGTAATATCTCATGATATGCATTATGTGTCTCTGGAATGAAGTATTTTATTCCTATTTGGATTGCAATGGATATTGGTAGCATGATAATATGGAATATGTGTCTAGAAGTGTTGTTGGATGTTCATGGAACATCCCCATGAGATCCACATGTTGTTGGTTGTGCTCCTTGATGTTACATTGTATCTGGAGTTGGTCTTCTAAGTTATTTGTGGATATTTGGTCAACAAGGCTTATTTTCTTTCTTGTGTTAAATGCTTAAGGGTTTTTGCCAATATATGAAGTTGTAATATGATAGATTTGGGTCATGATCTATATTGGTTGAGACCACATTATGTTAATTTAATTGGAAATACATTTTTGGGTCGAATGGTTATGTACTTCATGTTTCCCTGTCACAACTAAGGTTGATGTGCACCAGTGTGTGAATTATTTTGGTTCACCTTGGAAGATGCAATACAATTGTTTTGGTCCTCTCTGTCCTTGGGATAGGACCATAGTAGGTTGTCATGGTTGACTTGGTGAAACCATTGTTTATATTCTTTCTTGGATGACCTAACTGAAGTTGTGAAGAGTTATGATAGATATTTTCAAATGCAAAGGTATGGAAGTCTAAATAAGTGCAAAGAAGTGTGAGTGTGGAATGTATTGAATATCTAATAGAGCTAGTGCTAAAGTGTGAAGAAGAAAGATCATATGCACTTTAATGCCTCAATCAGTAGAGTGAATTGTTGATAAATATTGTAATTCTTTATAAACCTTTGTATCCTACTCTAAGATAGTGATTCTCATTAGGTCCTTGTATCTTTCCCCTAAAGTTGTATGTGCTTCAATTTTGCAAGCCCTTTGTATCTTGATCTAAGGTAGTGTTCCTTATTTTGCAAGTCCTTTTTGGCAGTTTGTGAGTTAACTCTCACCGTGGTTTTCCCTCATTGGGTTTTCCACGTAAATCTGGTGTTATCTTTTTTCATTTTTTTTGATATGATTAAGGATATAATTGCTATATCTTTCATTTTTTAATATTATTGAAAGTGTTGAAGGTTTAAACTACAATATCTTTCTTTGTTGCTAATTTGTTTAAGGGTTTATATTTTCTTAAGAATTATTGTTCAGAAGAATTCAAGTTTCAGAGGGGTATAAGTTTTTTCAAAGATATTGATTCATCCCCCCTCTTAGTATCTAGTGTATTCAACATATGTAGGAATAGAGGCTATAGTTGTAGGGAGGGAGACTTAACTTCCTCCTTGATTTTGAGTGTATCCCTAAGCTTGAGTGCAACTAGCCATTATAGGTACATTATCATCAAATATATGGGCTAGGCTATGCAAAACCTCTAATCCATGATCATCATTAATCAATTTCCTCATGTTGTCAATTATAGGAATAATTGTACCAACAAAGAATTCAATAGTCATAAATTCTTGAATGTTTTTTTAAGTCTTTGTCCAATTTTTCAGTTTGTCTTCGAGAAAATGGGAAACCATAGTCTCAACATCTGTAAAGATTGGTTTTTGTAAGGTTTCCATTGGCATGGTAACATCAGGAATAAAGTCCAAAATGGGTTAAGTATTGACAACACTTGTCATGAAATATTTAGAAGACTCGTGATCCATAGCAGGTGTAAAGCCAGTGCGGGATGCAATAAGTCTAGAACTACATCTCATTGAAGTATTGGCAATAGGGCACCAGTTGTGAAATTCATACAAGTTCCAAAACACTTAAGTGTACCCAAGATGAACATTAAACTAACAAACATACACAAATAAATAGCTAGAAACAAAAATCAGAGATAGAAACCCACAAAAAACACAGAGCTAGATATCTGAGAGAAATCTAAGCCAAAAAAGGTAGGATAGTGGCACCTAAGGAACCTATATTCTACTCAGGATTTTACAAAATTAAAAGTTTGATTGTCTGTTATATTATGTAAGGTTTCTATGTTTATGTGCAAATAGGTCTAATAGAGAATTATTTTCCATATTTTCTCATTTTTAGAATTATAAATTTAAGAATATGAACATGCAACAATGTTGAAAATGAATGACACTTTTGAAATGTAAACACATAATTCAAACAACAAAATCCAATAGAGAACACAAAAATAAAGAGCTAATTCAAATTTCAGCCACAAAATGAAGGATAGAGGCACCCAGGGCACCTATGTCCTAGATAGGGTGATTGGAAATTCAAAGTGTGAGTTTGTTTATTACTATTTAATGTTCCTAATTGTGTGTGTAGATAGATTTGATATTGAATATTTTTCTATATTTTATTAATTTTATGACTATGGAAATGGAAAATGCAAGTATGCCAATGTATGAAAGATGAATGACAAAATTTGAATGCAATTTTCAGATGCAAGATGCAATGATTAACTAATTCCAAGATGTAAAGTTCTGAAAATGATGATTTTATGCAGTTTTTACACAAAACTATGCAATTTTGTTCACTTTTTTGACCTAAATAAAAGACGCCTAAATGCATGCAATGCACAATTCCAAAATTTTATGATATAATGAATGAAATTTGAATGTAGATCTAAGGTAAAATGACTGAAATAAGCCCTATTTAAATGTATGATAAATGAATGCAATTTTTTTTTGTATTTTTATGTCTTTTTATGATGCAAAAAGGAAGAAAACCCTAAATGAGAGATGCAAAGCAATGCAAAGAAAAACCTAGATCTAGGGTGAATTTTTAGAAGGTATATAATGTTAACAGGTTGGATTCACCAAAATTAAATGATGGGAAAGGGAAACCTCTGGGTTTTTCCTTAGGGTTTGACACCTTTTCATTTAATGTAGGGGTGTAATTGTTTGTGGGGGATGTATGCATGCAAGGATGGAATGGGTGTTTGATGGATTTGGATAAGGCATGTGATTGAATTACAACTTGATAGGTGAGTCAACCAACCCTTAACCAAATTTGGAAATGTATTAATAATGAAATGCAATGATCTAATAGTCCTAATGATGCAAATAATCACTTTAACATAGAAACATCCGATCTAAAATGTCACAGAGAAAATCATACAACATAAATAGAAAGGGGAGGATATTGTGCACCTGTGGTATAAGTTTAGCCAAATTTGTCAAGACATTTGTGTTGGGGATGCCATTGTCCTACTAGATATTTTTTAGATCAATCTAGATTATACATGGTGTATCGATCCTAGGCATTATTATTTGTAAATATTTGTTACTTCTCCTCTAAAAGGTAGTTCATTTACTTTGAAAAGGGGGGACAAATTGTTGGTTTTCATGGAGCTATAGTAATAAAGTTTTTTTTTTAAATCACGGTTTCTCTTTCCTTGTGGGATTTTTGTGATGAATATGCATGCATGTGTTTTAGTATATATGTTTTAGTTCATTCATGGAAAAATATTAGATAGAGATACACCTTAATTGGGTTCTTTTGTGCCTTACACACACACCCTGTCCAAACAAGACCCCTTTTTTTTCATTTTCTCTTTTGTAGGTTCCTTGCTTTTTCTCTTTAGAAGAAAAATCCTCAATTTTTTTCTTTTTGGGGTAATCTTCCTAGTTTTTATCAAGATCATATTAAATAAGGTAGATTGGAATGTTTGCAACTAAGGGGGACCAAGTAAGGATTTATTGAAAAGTATTAATTGTTGGTTACAAGGTCTTAGGTTCAAGTTCTCTCACTTTTCAAGAATTTCTTCATCCCATGGAATTTCCCATTTTTAGGGATTTATTCATCCCAGAGAAATTCACCTCTCATGGAAAAATCCAAAACTATCAAAAATCCATGCAATTCAAAAATATGTGAAGTTCAAAAATTCACTAAGTTAAAAAAATTGCGATGTTAAAAAATCCATGAAATCCAAAAGTCCCTAAAATTTCATTTTCGAAAAAATCCAAAGCTCTTTCAGAATTCTAAAATTTCTCGAAAAAGAAAATCTCCCAAGATATAAAATTTCTCGAAAAGGAAAACTTCCTGAAAAGGAAAATTTCTCGAAAAGGAAAATTTCTCGAAAAGGAAAATTTCTCAAAAAGGAAAATTTCTTGAAATGGGAAATTTCTCAAAATGGAAAATTTCCCAAAATGAAAAATTCCCAAAATGGAAAATTTCTTGAAGTTCAAAAAATATGGAATTCTTGATAGCCTAAAATCTCTTAAATTCTTTGATAGGGCTAAAATTCTAAAATTTTACGACAAAACCAAAATCTCGAAAAGATTTATTTTTGTTGTTTTAAGGATTGATTTTAGCATGTGAATTAATAATAATGGTGCTTGTTAAATGTGGAAAAATATGGGTTCTTTTCCTTATAATTTGAGGTAAATTTGATATATTTAGATTTCTAAGGGAAATTTGTTCATGTTTAACTAACAAATGCAAGCTAAGAAGAGAGGAGATATCATAAAAATATTCTTGGAAGAATATTAAATAAATCAAAGGGGGCCTGCATATGGATTTGTGTCAATGCTTGTTGGTCTAGGAGGTGCTATGTATCCCCATGGTGCCAAGAGGGAAATCTAGAAAAGATTATAGCTGAATCAAACCAAATATTAAATGTAGCACTAGATTTAATACTAGTCCACATAAGAATTCATGCCAAAGTATGTGTCATTTGTGCAAAGTGTTTTGGGGATCAACAATGAGGATTTATTTTGAATTTTCAAATAAGGAAAAATTCCAAGATCAAGCGTGTAACCGAATTTTAAATTGGAGATAAAAGGGAATATTTTATAAGTATTTAATGCACCTCCAACATTATGTTGAAATAATGAAGGTTGTCATTAATGAGTTGTTGAAAGAATGAAGAAGGTTGTCATTAATGAGTTGTCATTGATGTCAACACTGCATGATTGGTTCTTCCAGTCTTTTTGGGATATTGTGGTCAAGGATGTGTAGGATGCTATGAAAGAGTTCTTTGGAAGCAATACTCTTTTGAAAGAATTAAACTCCTATTTTATTGTTTTGGTTCTAAAGAAGCCAAAGGCATCCTCTTTTGGTGAGTTTCGTCCTATAAGCTTGTACAATTCCATCTATAAGATATTTTTTAAAGATTTGGTGGTGAGATTATAGAAGGTTCTTCCCCAAATCATTTCGGTTCAGCAAAATGGTTTTGTCCCTAGCAAGAAAATCCTTGATTCGATTCTTACTATCCATGAGAATATTCATTCCTTGATGGTTAACAGGTAGGTGAGTTTTCTTTTGAACTTGGATCTTCTCAAAGCCTATGACAGAGTTGATTGGGAGTTTCTCCTTAAGATTATGAAAGCTTTTGGCTTTGGGGAGAAGTTGGTGATGTTGGTTAGGCAGTTAATTTCCACTCTAATTTTTTTTGTCTTAGTCAATGGCTCCCCCTCTCCTTTATTTTCTTGCTCGAGGGGATTGAGATAGGGAGACCCCATTTCTCCCTTTCTCTATCATTATGGCGGAATCTCTTGGGAGATTAAATCAAAGGTCAATTAATATTGGTCTGTTGGTAGGTCTTTCCCCTTCTAGCAATCAAATCTGTTCCCACTAGTAGTTTGTGGATGACACCCTTATCCTTGGAGAGTCTTCCATCAAAGAGGCTAAATCCATCGATCTTATTTTGTAGAAGTATGAAGCGGCTTTCAGGCAGAAAATCAGTCTTCCTAAGAGTACTTTGATTTTTCTCAATACTCCTAAGCATAGGTAGCATAGAACTACGAGGATCTTGCAGTGTCAGATTGGAGAATTTTCATCTTCATACTTGGGCCTTCCATTGTGCTCTAGTATTGTTCCTAACTCTTTCTGGCATGGTTTGGTTGATAAGTTTAATTCCAAGTTGGTTGGGTGTAAAGGAGCTTTATTAAGCCAAGCTAGGAAAGTTCAATTGATTAATTCTACTTTCCAAAATCTCTCGATTTATGCTTTGATCCTCTTTCAGATGCCTCAAGATTTTTTTGATAAGATTGAAATTATTCAAAAAAAAATTCCTTTGGTCAGGGGTTGAAGAGAAGAAAAGGATGCATTTGGTATCCCGGGATGATGTTTGTATGCCTAAGAAGTTTGGAGGTTTGGGTATTCATAAAATCAGAGAATTTAACCTCACCTTATTAGCTAAGCAACTTTGGAACCTTATCTCTAGTAACAACGAATGGGTTCACATTCTCTCAAGAAAATATCTTCAAGGGTGGGTTGTATCAAGGATCTTCTTGCTAGTGGTTTTACACCCCCTTCTAGATCTACCCTATGGAATTTCATGATTAATTCTAGAAGTATTATCTTTAAGGGGTTGTGATGGAAATTGGGGAATGGAAGGAGGATTCTCTTTTGGGAGGATTGGTGGATTGGTAATGGCCCCCTCAAAGATGAACCATGGGTACTTCCCTTTAGGGACCTTTGTATTCATTCTTTTTGAAGATTTTTTGTTGATTACATTATTGATGGTTCCTGGAAAAGGCTTCATGTTATTAATCCTGGCTTGGAGGCTCTCTATAAAGCTTTATCTTCAGTTTATATTTTTTCCTTTTCCCCAGTTCATAAGGTGGTGTGGCAGTTATCTTCAAGTGTAAAATTTTCTATTTCTTCAACGTTCTCTAACCAGTTTGCTTTTATTGGCCCTGTTCTATTTTGGGTGTCTCTTTGGTTCCCCAAGCTGATTCCTAAAGTGAATTTGGTTTTTTAGTTATTTTACCAAAACAAAGTTCTCACTATTGATAACCTTTTGAAAATGGGTTTTATGATGCCTAATAGATGGTTTCATTGTGAAGAGGCTATAGAGGATGTGTACAATCTTTTGGTTGGTTGCAGGTGTGTGGTGGATGTTTGGGCCCATGTGCTTTCTCTCTGGAACTTGTGTTGGGTCTTCCAGTCTTCTATTGGGGATCTTTGGTCCCAATGGTCAAGCCTATCTTCCAATCCTTCTCTGGACTTCATTTGGTCTCTTACTCTCCCTCATGTGGCATGGGGAATTTGGCTAGAAAGAAATACCATAATATTTAGGGATGCTTCTCTTCCCCCTATCAAGATTTCTTATAAGATTTTTTCTGCTATCAAAGAAAATTTTCTAAGGTGTCCTTTCAGAATGGGCTTAAAGTTGTTGTCATTCCTTGTGACTCTCTTGTTTCCTAGAATTGGAACCTCCCTTGTGATATTTCTCTTCCTTTTAGGAAAGGCAAGGCTTCTAGGAAGGATGTGGTTTGGAAATCTCCTCCTGTTGGTTGGGTGAAAGTAAATTTTGACAAAGCTACGAAAGGTAATCTAGGACCTGTTGGTTGTGGACAAGTGTTGTGTGACTCTAATTGTAGGTTTGTTTTCACTGTGGTGCTCCCTTTGGGAACCCAGACACACCACTTTTTAGAAGCATCAACTACCTACCATGGTCTGAAACTAGATCAGTCTAAAGGCTTCAGTAAGGTTTGGCTAGAGGGTGATTCCTTAAATGTGATTGATTTCCTTAAAAAGACTACCCCTCATTGTTGGTCTATTGAACCTATTATTTTTGATGCTTTGGAAATATTGAATTCCTTTGAGCAATGTTTCATATCTCACATTTATCATGACGGTAATGGAATTTGGGATAAGTTTGCAAATTATGGGGTTCTTGAGTATAAAGTGTGGGATAGGATTGACCCCCTCCCTATCGAAATTCAATCTATTATCAATCATGATATGCAATGCATTTAGTGAGGGGATTCCCTTCATGATTATTATAAGTCACATTCTAATTCTAATGCGGAATTTCAAATAAAAGTGTGATTTCTTTGAGGGGAGCTCCTTGCAATTTAATGATGTGGATGATGTCCAAAAATATTTGCATTTAAAGATTATTATTACTCCCAGTCATTTTGGTACTTCCACATGGATTTTTAGTATTTGCAATGCCTATTATTTCTCAACGATTCTTCTCTTTTATATCATTTGCAAATATTTGAAGTTGTTGTGGCTCTGCTTTGTGATCGTCATGGGAGGTGAGAGGAATTGAATTAATCCAATTTCCTATGACACTACCAAAAGCAACAAGAAGATGTGGGGTTTGTTGGAGGAGGAGCATCACTCCTTACATTAAAAGAATTCATAGCTTCAACCTGGTGGTTTCATTGGCCTTCATTAATAGTTGGGAAAACAAAGTCCTTAGGATTTTTAGACTAGAATTTAGTATTACTAAAGAACTAATTAGAAGCATTATTGGTATGGCTATTGAGAGTAGGAAGGTATACAAGGACAAAAAAGAGTCTAATGCGTCCATGTCGTCCTTTTTTAAGAGAAATGAAAGGGAGCAATTGTAGAAGGCAAAGTGTGGAGACTTTTCTCGTAGCTCCATTAAGCCCATTTGGGGTGATTTGGTGGTTGAAATTATGAGGTACATTACTCTGGATGATCACTTTTTTGTTCTTGCTAGTTATCATTTTGTGTTGTTAAATAATTTTAGACATAAGAAGAGGGTTTCTTTCCCCTATTATCTATTAGCCTCCTTAGAGAGTGGTATTAATGACTTCAAGAGGAATCCTAAGAACCCTATTCTTCATGAGGGATTAATTCTTCTCATTATGGTTTATTCCAAGTCCTTTTCTATTTTGGATGAACCCAAAAAAATCACTAAAATATCTAGGCATGATACTGGGTCAGATACGGGTTCTACCTCCAAGGAGTCTAAATATGGGTCAGATGACTCTATGGAGGTCCTCTCAGATCCTCCTGAGGATTTTTATCTAAAGCTTAAAAATAAGGTCAACACTTCTCATTAGCCCTCTAAGTCAAATGGGTATATTACTAGTAGTGAGGAGGAGGAGGTTCTTGAAGATTTTGCTATAACTTAGAAGGTTAAGTTAGGAAAAATTTTGGCCCCTGTTATTAAGAAGTTGAAGGTGAAGGGTGACAATCTCACCTTTGTTAAGAAGAAGATGACAAAGGATGATGAAGTGGACGAGGAGGTGGAGTCCCCTATTTCAGACTGAAAGAGGAAGATGTAGCTGCATGGAGGTACTAGTCTAAAGAAGGAAAAGAGTAAAGTGCATTCTGGTAGTAGGAAATGTTAGCCTCAAGAGGATTTTGTTAGTGATGAGCCTGATGAGACTCCTAATGATGAGCCCTAGTGGTCTACTGATGAAGATCTTGAGAAGGATAAGGAGCTGGGTATTCTTGAGCCTGCTGATGTGGATAGGTCCAAATGTAGAATTAAAGTTCTTGATGGTGGTTATAAAGGTAAATATGTGTTATAGGAAGTGTAGGATAATCAAGATTCTCTTGAGGATTTGGTTGATGATAGGGATACTTTCAGCTACAATTGGGAGGATTTACCGAATGTGTTAGGGATGGTGAGAGATGGCTCTTTAGTTTTCTTCAGAATTTTCAAATGGATGTTTAATGAACTAAACCTTACCAATGTTAAGGTTCATTCTTTGGTTAATAATGTTGGGGTTACTCCTAATCCCTAGGGGTATTCTGTTTAGGATCAGGTGAACCAATTGCTTGATGTTCTGAAGACTGTTATAGATGAGATGCTGAAATTGAAAAGGGATTTTGAACTTAGAATCTCGGTCTTGGAGGATAAAATGGCAAGGGCCTATGAGAACCTAGAAACAGTGGTTAAAGTTGGTAAACTGGCTCTCCATAATGAAGCTAAGGGTCTCTGATTTCTCAAAGAAAAGGATAGGATGTGGAAAGGGGATTCTTCAGGTGTGATAAAAGATGTTATTGCTAGTTTCATGGATCTCCCCAAAGATCCAAAAGGGGGTGATAGTGAGAAGGGCCTCTGCACCCATATGTGCAATAAGACTAAGAATAGGGTTTCTGCGAAGGAGGTCGTTGAGGTTATGGAAATGCATGAGAAAATCATAGCTAGTGATTTGGAAGTTGTTGACATTTTGAAAAATCTATAATTGCTTGTTGGTTCTGTCTTGTTTTTTGGTTGGTTGTTCACTTGTTTTTTGCTGATGGGTGGTTGCTTTGTTTGTTTTGATTATCTTTAAAAGTGGTGGTCTTTTTTGTAAAGGTTTTTGGGGTCCCTTCAAAATCTACTTTTCCTATAATAAAAAACACTACATGATTGATGTCAACATTGTATGAAGGATGATTGTAGAAGAGACATTTTTCAAGAGGGTTTGATCCACACATATAAACAGTTAAGAATTGTTGCTAAGTGTCTACACTAAAAAATTCAATACACAAAGCCCTCTGGTATTTTTCTTTGCATTCATTTTCTCTTATAGATTTACCTTTGTTGTTCTAATATGTTGATTATAGTTGTTAGTAGTATCTCCATTCAAAATTTCACTTGATTGGATAGATGGTTTGTAAGATGCAAGTAATAGAAGATCAACACATAAGGTTTACATAGTTTTTTGTGTAATGGGTATGAATTATTTGGTTTGCATTCCTTTGTGGATTTTATTTAGACCTTGTGGTTTTGGGAAAATGCTAACAGGTGTCAAAGCATTGTATTTTCTAAATGGTGTGGAATTTTGAGGTCCACATGTCCTTGTGATGAATAGTTGGAGTATTTTGCTTTTAGCTCCTATGCCTGACTGACCTAATATATGTAAATGGTTGCAGAGATTAAATATGTGATGCAAATGTAAGAGGAGGCTATTATAGGTCCATTCTAACCTATATTATGCTTTGCACATGTTTTTTTGGATGTGAAGGAATTTTGATTTGAATTAGGTGTCAATAAGGCATGTTTGATATGTTTTAGGGATACATCTAATTAAGTCGACCTAATTGATGTTTGCGATAAAGTTTGATATATATAAAAGGTTTTTTTGATATTTTAGAGATCAAATTTGAAAGTGTACATGATCCAAATACAAGAAGTGATGCAAAAATTAGTAGAGATGAATGAATGAGTTGTTAAATTTGAGAAGAGGTGTGTGAATGTAAAGTAGAGAAGAGATTTGTGATTTGAGTTGGATGAAGAGTATTAAGTCAATGTTTTTAGCCTCAAAGGAACTAAATCCAACATATGGTAGATTCATTTTGTATCAATTCATATCTTGTTTGCGTAGCCATAAACCTTCTCTCTCTTTCTTTTCTCTGTGAGCAGTGAGTTCACCTGGATAGTGAGTCCACCTGGCAGTGAGCCTTTCTATAATATCTTATAATCGGTTATAATATATTGTGAGATAATCCTCACCATGGTTTTTCCAATTTTGGGTTTTCCACATAAAAATCCTTGTGTTCATGTGTTATGTGATGTTGTGGATGTTTTTATGCTTTCATTCCTTATAATAGTTAAATATGCTTTGGTAATTGGATGGTTAATGATTGGATGGTTTAATAGGATATTGATTTACCCCCCTCTCAATATCACAACTATTCAACAATTGGTATCAGAGCTTGGAACCTTGGAAGGATCTTGACTACTTTGGGAAGATCTTGGAGATAGAACACATGGTTGATAGAAAGTTTCCTACTCCTCTAGAAGAGATTCCTGTTATTAAATACATAGAAGAATATTGCATGCTTGACAAAGATGGAGAACTCATAGTTTCTCTTGAAGATCTTAATAAAGTTGAAGGTGAAAGCAAAGATCTAAAGGAAAATATTAAAAAAGAAAATGAATGCATCAAAAAATTGAGAGAGAAAAACAAGAAGTTCATAGAAAGGCATAAGGAGGTTAATGAACAATTGAAGCAAGCAAATGAAGACATCATTGGATTGAAAGTGCAAGTGGAAGAAAAGAAAAGAATTGAGGAATGTCTAAATGCAATGTTAAAAATAAAATTTGATGAATGCATGAGGCTTGAACAAGAAGTAATTTTGAGATCAGATGTGGAGAAAGTAAGAAGTTATGAAGACAAATTCAAGAAAAGTTCTACAATGCTTGATGAGTTGATTGCAGGCCAAAAAGAATCCAAAGACAAAGGTGGCTTGGGACTTGAAAAAGGTGAAAACTCAAAAGAAGATCAAACACCTAATGCAAAGAAGATCAATGAACCTAAGAAGACTAAATACAAGAAGAATAATGGCAAGATCTAGAATCAAAGAAAAAATGCTAGAAGACCCTTGGTCAAACAACCAAATGCTCAAAAAGCAAATGAATGCAAAATTCAAATGATGAATGCATATAAAAATGGTAGAATGATTCAACCTTTCAATGGTTACTATTATATATGTTATGGATTTGGACACAAGGCTAATCAATGCATATATGGAATGAATGGAAGTTATTCAATAGAATGTTGTATGTCACAATTGTAGTAGACCTGGACATATTGCCAAATTTTGTAGAAGAAAAAACACAAGGATAATCTAGTAAAGAGAAATAAACCAGTCAAAAAGATTAATCCAATAGAAGTAAAGAAGGAAATGGAAAATATTTAGATAAAGAAAGAGGAGACTGAGAACAAGAATTAGAGACTACAAATGAATCTGTACCACCCTCCTGTGTAGATGATTCCTTTGGGAATTGAACCTAAGTATTAGCTTAGGGGAAATAACAATAAATAAATAAAAAAAACCCAGTCGATATAAGGTGTCATGGCTTAGCACAAATATATGTGATAGAGGTGAACATTTCTAATCTTCTGGAGAAAAAACTGAAAGAAAATATAGAACTACAAAGATTTTTAGAGTGGTTTAGGGTTTACTGTTGCATAGAGAAGGGTTTTACCAAATTTATTGTTTGGTACATTAAATGAAAATTAGGGAAGATAAAAGGGTTATAAGTATCTAAACTTAGTCAATTTAATTCACTTTTAAGCATTTGGAGCAAGAAGAGTGAGTTGGAGAAAATTCAAGAGATCAAAGGCAATTTCTGAAGCAGAGCATTGAAACCCTAGTTTTGGCTAAGCAAGAAAAGGGTAGTTACCATTGTCTAAAGTTGAAATAGATTTTTTTTTGAGAATTTGAATTCGATAAGAGATGGAAACACCTACTATAGTGAATTTTAGTGAGAAGCCTCGACCATAGTTTAAGAAATGCCCCATGAAAGTGTTTGATAATGACCCACTTGGAGCCTTTTCAAACATTCTATATATGGTTCTTCCTACAAAAGATATTAGGGCCTATATCCACAGGAAAATGGAGGAATATAACCACACAATATTTACCAACTTGTGGACAAATGAATTTATTAAGGATGATTTCCAAATTAAGACAGAGTATGAAAACATAGTAAAGAAGAAACTGGATGTCTAGCAATGGTGTCCAAGTCTCATTTATGATGATGAAACAAAATTTGTGAGAATGGCACTGAGTAGAGTGCATGATAAGTTCATATGGACTGACATGTCTTGTTTGATAAGTAAGGAAGTTATAAGGGAGGTTATTGGAATTTGTGCCCTTGAACTTGTTCTGGTATTGAAGTATGTCAAGAACAAGGATGTGATGGAATTGACTAGAGCCGGATTTAATCAAAGAGCTCTCACTATGAATACTATCTTGAATCTCGCGATGAGATATGCTACCATGGTCATACGGTATAAAATATACTACACAAACAAAGAGAATTTTGAGTCAACTACATCAATTAATGTAGCCTATGAGATGGAAGAGAAAG
The DNA here is from genome assembly GCA_007258455.2 of Sequoia sempervirens. Lineage (NCBI taxonomy): Eukaryota > Viridiplantae > Streptophyta > Pinopsida > Cupressales > Cupressaceae > Sequoia > Sequoia sempervirens. The sequence goes on from VDFB02324935.1 coordinate 17,897, forward strand.
GAAAATATTATGATTTGTGTGAGTTGGTCAGGGAATAAATTTTTGAGAACTTGAAGAAAACCAAAGAGAATAAATATCCCTTCAAGTTTGGCTCTTTAATAATTTGTTTTCTATTCTACTTTTTGAAGGAGTTCTTGGGAAGAAACAATGTTATATGGGATAAGAGTAGACTTGTAGTCCATAAAATCTTAGAATACCTACACAACATTGGTGACATGAAAGCACAAGATGAAGCACTTACTACATTCTTTGTAGTATTCTAGAAGAGAATTCATGAAAGAGAGAGGATCCCTAAGTGGTAGAAAAATATTAGAATGATATCGCATTTTTTTTTACAACTGATGAATGTATCATTCAAGCTGTGGAACCCAAAACTATCTGGATTCTTCCACTTGGTTATGAAACTAATGAAGATGAATTCAATGGCTATGTTGATATATTGTTAAAAATCCCAAAAGAGACTACTCAAGAAAGATATGGGACGTATGACGAGAAATCCATGGAAGTGCACATGGAGCTGAAAAAGCTAGAGATAAAGAGGAAGGTAGAAAAGATGGTATATTAGTATGCAAAGAGAAAAGAATTCACAAAATAATAAGTGAGGGAAGAAAAAGAAAGAGAAAAGGGAGAATAAAGCACAATAGGTGGGTCCACTAGACCTAGAAGATCTAGAAGAACAACTTCCACCACTCCCCCTAATATCCAACAACCCTCCAGATCAACATCCACTACCAACAAAATTAAGAGGAAGGAGACTAGTGCTCTGGTGGTAAAGGAACCTTAGGTCGAGCAGGCCAAAAGTCTTGAGAAAATAAAAAATCTACTCTGGTAGCCCCCACAACTGCCACTACATCAAAAAGAATAAAAGAGAAATTTGTAAGAGAGAAAAACCCGAGTGTATTATCTGAAGAAGAAGAAGAGGATGGACACCCATTGATTCTGAGAAGAAGTACTAGCACAAAGAAACAAAAGATAAACATAGTTGATACCTCTAATGAAGAGGAAATTGAGAAGGAAAAGAAAACCTTTGGAATACACATGCATAAGAAGATGAAAGAAAAGAAGAAAATGAATACAAAAATAGTTGTTCCAGAGCAAAAAAAGAAGAAGAAGAATACAATTCCAAAAAGACCTCACAGTCCAATGAAGTTGGACACATTGTTTAAAGGCATTTTACATCATGAAATGTTGGGAGAAACAACATCCTTATACCAAAATGCTAATGAGGTGGAAATAGCCACCATAATTGAAACAATCATCAAGTACATCATCATCATTGATGCAGATATGGAGAACATAAAGAAGAAGGTTCCAAATGATGTGGAACATTTTGTTGGAGAGGAGAAAAGAGGCAATAGAAAAGGAAGAAAAGATTAGATCAAATGTTGTGGAGAAAATTGGGTTCTCCCTTTTTGATGCTGATAAGGCCACAATGGCCCATGTATATAGTAAATAATTCAGAACTAAACAAAGAGTTACAATTCTTATGGGAAGAGAACATGATGAGCTTGAGAAAATGCAAAGGAAAATAAAAGAAAAGATCACAGAAATTTCTTAGAAGTACAATATGATTCCCATTACTACCACCAGTAAAGAACAAGAATCGATAACTAAAGCTCAACAAGAGCATGTAGAAGACATTATTTTTATTGATGTAGAGGAAAATATAGACAATACTCCTTCAGATATAGAAGAACCAATGCAAGGAGATGTTGAGGATGAGAAACTAAAGAAGGATAAATAGGGACCAAAGAGGAAACATCAAAGGATGACACTCTATTCCTCTAGTAACACATGATACTATAAAAGGAAATCCAAAAACATTTTTCCCTTCGGAAGACATGGAACAGGCCACTAGTGAAGGTGATAAGCATGGTCGATAAAGAACAATGGAAAGAAAGTGAAGAAAATAAAGGAAGATAAGATTATCGTGAGAAGGAAGGATATGAAGAAAAGAATGAAGGGAGTGAGCAAGGAGAGAAGGATAAGGACAAAGGAGATGAGGAGAAAAAGGAAGATGAAGAAAAAGATAAAGATAAGGCCTCTAGAGATGAAGAAAAGGCAACAGAAGAAGGGGACATTGAGATCAGAAAGAATTAAGAAACTAAAAGAACTATGGAGTTACCTAAGCCTTCTGGTGAATCTTCCTTTGATAATCCTTTGAAAGGTCTTTTAGCTAAACAATTAGGGTTCCAACCAAAAGTTTCATCTCAATTGTTGCAGTTGCCCATGTAGCAAGGCAATGTAGATTTAGAAAAAAATATCTCCCATTCAAAGGTTGCAGTTGGGTTATGTGTTTCATGCATCAAAAAGGAAATATTATTGAAACACACCAAAGGAGTGGTGAATTGATAGTTGAAGCCATAAATACCTTGTAAGAGGTAACACCCATAAAAAATGTTGATATATCCTTGTCTACAATGGAAAAAATTCAAGTTATTGATTGATTCCTTCAAGGAATATGCCTCCAATTTAAAAGGAAAAGTTGAAATAGAGGTTGAGATGAGGCTTATAGAAAAGTTGTCATAAATTATAGATAAATGTGCATCCACACATAATAGGGTTGAAGAGTGTTTGAAGAAATTACAAGCATGTGAGGAAGAGGAAAATACATTGTTTTTGTATCGCATGAAGTGGTCAAATGTTGCACAAAGCATAAAGAATGAAATGGACTCAATTGAGTCACAAATAAGCAATGCATCAAGTGCCTATGATCCAACACTGGAAAAAGATGATTAGACACAGTCTACCATAGTAGAATTGCATGATAGATTATTCACCCTACAAGGCTAGAAGGAAGAGATAATCAAGTAAGTTGGAAAGTTAAGGGACTTGGTGAAAATAAAGCACATACCTATCTCAAGTGCCCTTGTTGGTACTGATAAAATTTTAAAGTTAATTCTTACTCCTAGTACTTTGGAAGAAGGAGAGGAAACATTGATGGAACTTGAGTCTCAATATAGAACACTTGCAGTAGTGAAGAAAAGATGGGGAGAAGGTAATTTTGCTTGGCAAGCCATTCTATAGAAGCTTTAGGGGTCAACATCTTTGGGTTGACCATTTCTACTTTTATGCATTTTTCAGCTTTTCAAGTTTACAAATTCTTTTGTAAATATGTGAATGGTCTAGGAGTTTTTGGTTAACTTCCTATGGGGGAGCCGGTACATTCATTTCAATTATTTCAGTTTGTATATGTTTGAGGGGGGGCATACAAAGTGTTAGCACTAGTACACCCTTTGCCATTGATGTCAAAAGGGGGAGAGATATTTGGAGAGATACTTGGAGAAGTTTTGTTTTGGCACATGTTTCCATCAATGACAAAGGGAGAGATTGTTGAAAGAATGAAGAAGGTTGTCAATAATGATTTGTCATTGATGTCAACATTATATGAAGGTTGATTGTAGAAGAGACATTTTTCAAGAGGGGTTGATCCACACACATAATAGTAAAGTATTGTTGCTAAGTGCCTACACCAGAAGATTCAGTACATAGAGCCCTTTGATATTTTGGTCCACATTTTTTTTCTCTTAGAGATTTACCTCTATGGTTATAATATGTTGATTATAATTTTCATTAGTATCTCCATTTATAATTTCACTTGATTTGGATAGATGGTCTGTAAGATGCAAGTAATAGAAGATCAACATATAAGGTTTACATCTAGTTTTTTGTGTAATGGGTATGAATTATCTAGTATGCACTCCTCCACAGATTTGAGTTAGAACTTGTGGTTTTGGGAAAATGCTAGCATGTTTCAAAGCATTGTGTTTTCTAGATGGTGTGACATTTTGAGGTCTACGTGTCTTGCGGTGATGAACAGTTAGAGTATTTTTCTTTTAGGTCCTATGCCTAGCCGACCTAATATATGTAAAGGGTTGTGGAGATTAAATATATGATGCGAATGTAAGAGGGAGCTATTATAGGTCCATGCTAACCTATATTACACTTTTCAAATGTTGTTTTGGGTGCAAAGGCATTTTGATTTGAATTAGGTGCCAACAAGGCACATTTTGTATGTTTTAGGGTTACATCTAATTAGGCCGACCTAATTGATGTTTGTGATGAAGTTTGATATATACACAAGAATTTTTTGAGATTGTAGAGATTGAGTTTTAATTTGTACATGATCTGATTACAAGAAATAATGCGAAAATAAGAAGAGATGAGCGAATGAGTTGTGAAATTTTAGAAGAGGTGTACGAATGTAAAGCAGAGAAGATATTTGTGATTTGAGTAGGATGAAGAGTATTAAGTCAATTTTTTGAGCCTCAAAGGAACTAAATCCAGCATATGGTAGATGCATTTTGTATCGGTTCAAATCTTGGTTGTGTAGCCACAAACCTTCTTTCTCTTTCTTTTCTCTGTGAGCAGTGAGTTCACTTGGACAATGAGTCCACCTAGCAATGAGCCTTTTTGTAATATCTTATAACCAGTTATAATATATTGTGAGCTAATCCTCATCGTGGTTTTTCCCATTTTGGGTTTTCCATGTAAAAATACTGGTGTTCATGTGTTATGTGATGTTGTGGATGTTTTCATGCTTTCATTCTTTATAACAGTTAAATATGCTTTGGTAATTGGATGGTTAATGATTGGATGGTTTAATAGGATACTGATTCACCCCCCTCTTAGTATCACAAGTGTTCAACACATGAAATGCAATGTAAACCACCCTAGTTTGGATAGATGTAGTTCATTGATTAGAAATGGATGCCTTTGATTTGTATTTGAAAATTTATAAAAAGGCTATGCCAAGTCTCATTATAAAAAAATGAGAGAACATGTAATTGTTGCCAAGATACTGCCAAAATTAATATAGAAATTCAGCTTCATGAATTTATCTTGTGTTCAATTTCTAATATTAGCATGGTTGCATGTGTCTACTCTAAATTTATCTCTTAAAATTAATTTAGCTTGCTTAAATATTTGTTTGAGTTAATATCTAATGGAGTTCCAGGTTCATGCCATTTGATTCTTGCTAACTGTAAGTCTCAGTGCATAGTTATTCTAATCCATTTTTATGCATAATTTTAATTATATATTAGTTATTAAATTGTATTGATATTGATGGGTTTAATGAATGATTTATAATCTAAAAATCTTTAAGAAACCATTGAATATTGCATCTATTTTGTGTAGTTGTGTTAAAATGGGAAAGAAAAATTAGGGTTTTATGGAACTTATCTATTGATTCCAATTTATTTTCAATCATAGGTTAAGTTGGGTTTTCCAAAGCTTAATCCTTTTGAATTTTATTTGAGGGAAAAATTCAGAAAATACAAAAATATCAGAAGTTGAAAGCTAAATCAAAGATTTTAGATCTCATGAAAAGCTAAAAAATTGTTGAAGAGAAGTTGCAGAGAAGTTTCTTGTTTTCTAGCAAGAATAATTCCCCTTGTGATTACCAACAATATCACATCATTCACCGAGCTATCCTAAAACATGGTCAAGACTTGACTTTTGGAGCGTTGGGGTAATCCTATTTGATCAGCTAGTCAACAAATAAGGTTTCCTTGTTCAAGAGAGAATAAGATACTTAGTATTTTTATTTTGTGTTGGTGAATGCAAAAAAATCCATCAACAAGTTCTTTAAAAAAATGGAAATTGAAGTGATTCAAATTTCCTCAAGAGATTGCACTAAATTTGTGGCTCTATGATTTAATCTGGTTAAGCAAATTTTGGTTCATTTTAATATTAATTTATTCATGCATGTTATTATTCTAGTATAATTTAAAAGATAGGATTATCCTTCTCACCTCTCTTGTTATTTTTAAATTGTTTATAAATAGGAAAAATAATAGAAAAATATTGAAAAATTAGTTATCTTATGGTATTCCTATAACTCATATTTTATTAGATTCAAGATCAAGGAAACCCAATTTAGGGTTTTGAACACTTTTAAAAATTATGCAATCATCAAAACCTAACCCTTAAAGGGTAGATTCAATAATACAATCATGTAAGTCCCTTAGCGAGAACAATAAAATAATAAATATATGCTTCAACTAGAACCTTGGGGCAACCATCTTCTGCCTAAAGATTTGATTTATTTTTAAGAGAGATGTAAGTTTGTTTTGATTTTCATCTATGTTACGAGTGTGTCAAAACACTCGTCAATAGGTTCTTTGTAATCACAACTCTTTATGTGGAAACTCCTCCATAACTCCTACAAAGTAGAGAGAATTTAGTTTTCGTCCAACCCATCCTAGTCCTCTATCCTTTTTGCAAGAAACAAGAATCTATTAAGCATGCTTTCTAGTTTTGTCCATGCATGCACCATTGATGCAAATTCATTCTTTCTACCTTCCTTGCTATACTCAACCATCAATTATCTTACAATTATGCCTTTTTACTACCCCCCTTTCATCTATTGTCATGTTTGAGTCCTAATAAACTATTATTTGGTTTTTTTGGAAACACAAGTTACTCTCTTCTTCTAGTACTTCACAACCACTTGAAGTTATAAATCTAGAATTTTTCTTTAAGGTCTTGTTCCATGTTGCTAATCTATTGTCATGTTACTCTTTTCTTCTACTACTTCACAACCACTTGAAGTTATAAATCTAGAATTTTTCTTTAAGGTCTTGTTCCATGTTGCTAATCTTTACCAATATCACGCAATAAGCATTGTGGTCCAATATAGAACTCAAACAATAGATGATACTCTACAAGAAGAAATTCATACTCTTGCAAAATTCAACTTAGAGATTGCTAAACATGTGGAAAAATTAACTACGAACACAAAAAATATTAGAAACAAATTAAAAAATTAAGAAAAACTTAACATAACCAATTTCATTTATGTTAACAATATATATAAAAAATCAATTATCTTACAAATTACTCAGAAAAACTTAACATAACCAATTTCATTTATATTAAAAACATATAAAATAAAATAAATCATCTTACAAATTAATGACTTAAAGTTTAGTGACCAATTATAATAAAATTCAAATGATAAAAATCATATCTATACTATATACTAAATGATGTTGTCACATATATGATAACTAGCTCTTTTGAACATCATATTGTAGTAATTTATTTAAATATATAATAATATATGCTTATTAAAAAAAATTGAAGTAGTTCATATTTTTTGTGTTTATATATTGAAATATGGTCAAATTGGGTTTTATATTTCATTGTCCTAACCATCTTTCACTATCTTTAATATTTGATTGGTGATTGTAATAAAAGGAAGATGTGACATGTCTTCACTAAGTTTAGTGATACCATCTTAGCTAAATTTTATAATTTATTATTCCAATATTTTCCAAAAAAATATTTTGATTGTGATCGAAGATTTCAACTCAATTGGTTGAGCTTTGTGATTGATATAAATTCTATAATAAAAATAAATAAAAATCTAAAAGAATGTAAACATAGAAAAAGATATATCTTATTTTGATTTAATAAGGTTTATGTGGTTTAAAGAATTTACACCCTATGATTGATTTGATAATCTAATACAAAGGAATTCAAGTTGATAGAGATTGGAGTCTAAATTTATGAATATGAGTTGATATAAAAAATAATTATGAAATAAAGGGAAATTGAAATGTTGAGATAGAATTAGGGCTTATGTCATTTTAATGTTTTGTTGATAATTATTTTTATTTATTGATATGTGATAAATATTTGTAAATTAATATTCGATATTGAATTTATGATTGAAGATTTATCATAAATGAGTTGTAATGTTTAATATTTTAGAATGTGTCTTACAATTTGGTCCATAGATTTTTTTTAGTAGGGTTTTAACAATTGTAGAATTTCATCTTTGCAATTTATAGAACTTGTTTGCTAGTGTTTGTACCTAATTTTGAGAAAGTGTGGAGCTACATATCACCTTTGGGATCCTACTATCTATGGAGAAAAATGTGTTTGAATTCCTTGATAACATTTAAGTCCTAATGTGTTATTTGATAATATTATTGTAAAGACCTAAATTTATTCTTTCTAATTAAATAAATATTTTAATTTATTTAATTAATTCACTAATCTTTTTCTATCTTGTAATTAAATAAACATTTAAGTAATTTCCTATCCTTTCCTCTATTAAATAAATAAATATTTTATTTATTTATTTAATTTACTAGCCTTTTCTTCTTTAAATCTTAGCCAATCATCTTGTGCACATGGATTCAAATATAAAATTATAGTCATGTGACAAGTGTCCTTTACCTCTTCATTCTCTTTGTCATTTCCCTCTTGTCTAGGTTCATTGAATGTTAAAATTCAATGCACCTCTTAATCCCAATCATTCATTTTGAATGTGATCTTTCCACCTCTTAATCCTATTGATTCTCCTTCTAACTTTTAATCTTGATCACTCATTCTTTCATCTCTTAATCCTAGCCCTTGGTTTTCTTTCAAAATTCTATACAAGAGACTCTTCCCTTGCATTTTCACAATCTTGCACTCTTATCATACCAAAACTATAATCAAATTATGTTGCATTCTAGAGCTATCATTTGCATTACTTAGCTATTATCTTGCATTATCATCATCTTGTGCTTCATGGTTATTCCCTTTTGAAGAGCAACCGATATTTCAAGTACCTTTGGAGTACAACAATGGAGCGAAACAAGGGTTTGGTAATATGATCCATGTTTTATGTTTTTGTTTATGTCATTTCCTTGTGCTTCATTGTTGTAATCTTGATTTGTGATTTGGGTATTATTTGTTTATGTTCTGCATAATCACATTTTTTAGATCTACAATTATAATTTTTTATTAAAGTTGACAAAATGACCTCATCCACTTGTGATTTTGATATAACTCACCTCCATATATTCATCTCTTAACCTAAAATATGTTTCTCATTGACTTAGTTTAGTTTCATGAGTGCAAAAGGGATCCAAATCACATCCATACACATGGATATGGACCAAACAATTCCAAAAATGAAATTTATATTCAAAACCTTTTGCCATTTGTTTCATTAGCCAAATTATAAGTTGATTAAAGTATAAATTATGCCAAATCACATGTTAGGGTGTTGTATTTAAATACTGACCCCAATAGAATGAATCATATTTAGAATAGCTACAACACAACTAGAGCTCAATATAAAAGTGGAAAAAAAGAGTTTACATCAACATCACATCAGAATGGGATTATTTTATGCTTGATTATCATTCTCAATCCAATCCATTTTCTTATAGATGTAATTTTTTATTATAGTATTTTTATTGACAAGAACATGGCCCTTGTGATTTGGTAGATTCCCTAAAGGTATTTTTGAACACCACACATTCTTATTGAATTCAAATACTTGAAATGAGGTGAAAAGTGTTACAAATTGCAAGGATTCAACAAATCCTCTCTATATTTTATAGGTTTATATATGCACATTAGGTTTAGGTCCACAAACATAAATATCAAATCTAGACATGTGGATCTAGACCCAAATAATACATAGTTAAAGTTCTCGACTAATGATAGAGCATAAAATTATAAAACCTTAATACATATATTCTAATACTTGGACATATCTTATGTAATAAATTCTAGATATTTTTTAGAATTGGGAATTGTACTGATGCATTTGAAAATCAAGACTCTGAATCGAAGTGTTGATCTTCGTAGCCACTAAAAAAATCCTTAATCTATTCAACAAAAAATCATACTCAGAAAAATATATGAACCAAAAAAGTTATAAAATTCAAATTTAAACTTTTTGTAAATGTGCACAAAAATCTCTCAATAAACCACATTTCAGAAATTACTTATAATATGCAAACATCTTCCATTTATTTTGAAAATTTTGACAAGGAAATCTCCCACCTTCATCTACGGGAATACAAGTGAGTCAAAATTTTCCTACCAAAAATACCATGCTAATTTTCAAGCAGAAATTTCAGAAAACCCATTTTTGGGCACTAAAACTATGTTGCAAACTTCACCAGCAACTCAACCATTTTTCTCTTTTGCAATCCTTATTCATTTACATACCTAGATGGATTGGATTTATTTCTCATTGCTCCTACAAAATCAATTTCTAAACTCCATATCAGGTGTGAAATCATCTAGAGGCACTTTCTAGCAATTCAAAATTGTTTGCATTCCTCAATTTGGTACCCAAAATGAATGTGCAACAAGAAAGGGGCATTCCAAAACTACCAAGGAACCCATGAGGTATGTATTTGTAACAATCAAGACTTGGGAATTTTACTTTTCTTTTCTAGCATTGACATTATTATATAAATTCACCTTTTACAATTTTGGGTGCTAAATTTACAAAAATAATTTTAAATTTTAAATTGTTTCCCCTTAAACCTTAGAACCCTTCATGAGATTTGCATCAATAGAAATAGAATGTCAAAAATAAATAATTAAGTAAAAATCTCAATTATATTGAATCCAATGCTTGAAATGTACCTGTAACTTGTTGAAAACCAAACAAAATCAAAGCTTAGAAATGATTTTTTTTGGTGATGCAAGATTGCTCAACCCCCCTGGATGCTCCTGTATCAAAAAATAGGGGTAAGAGGAAATGTTACATGAATTAGAAACTTGTGAAAATTTAAATATTCATAGCTTTTTCTTCATCCATTGTTCTTCCTTGTCTACTTGAATTTTCTTCTTTTTCATCCTACTCTGAAACTTATTATCTCTTCCTTAATTCACATTTCCTCTTCTTCTTCCTCTCATTAAATTCATCTTGTTGCACCATGGTTCATCTTTAAATTCCACTTTTTAATCCTCAACACTTGCATACAAATCAACATTAACAAATTCATGAGAATTAGTGAATTCCATTTGAACATCTTTCTCACTTGTTTCTTCTTCACTTTCTTCTTCATTCATAATAAAATTAATAACACCTTATTGTACCTCAGCTTGTAACATCTTCTTGCTACACTTTTCCACTTCTCTTTATTCATATCCTTTTACCATTTTATTTGAATAAAAATCAACTTTAACATCATCTTTGCAGAAACAATAACTGATTACCTCTATTTTGTTTTCTTCCTCTACTGTTGCAACATCTTTTCAATCTCTTCGTACCCTTCAATTCTAACCATGTCACTTACATGCAAATTAATTCATCAAAGAATTCACAAAATACAAATTTTACCTCATCTTTCAATGCCACAACTTTTTTTCCACTTGTCAATGCAAATCACTCCTTCTCAACTGTTGCAACCTACATTAGTAAGTCATCTTCTTCTTTATTTTCTATTGCTACCCCAACCTTTTATTCTTGTTTTTCTGCTACAATATTGTTCCTTTCTTCTTCTACCTCCTCCTTTGCACTCAACTATGCCATTTTCTTTAACAAATTTGAGTCCTTCCAAGGACTAATCATTGCTCAAACTTCACAATCATTTACTTTAACATTTTCCTTTATCTTTCCTACATGGAAATCATCATCAATATTATCTTTACAAAACTCAAAATAATGAGATAATACCTTTATTTTTGCTACTCCAACTTCATTTTCTATGCATTCAACTTCCTTTTTCTTCACATTTATGGCTTCAACAAGACATGTATCAACTACTACTTCTCTCTTTTCCCCATCACCTTCTTTACTCTCTTTCATGAGGATATTTCCTTCTTCTCTAGTGTTATATGCATGACACGCTATTGCATCTTCTTCTACAATTCCATCTACTTATCTTTCTTGTAAATCATCATTAACATCATCATATGATACCTCTTTTATTTTATGTGTACCCTTCTTTTTACCATTTTATTTTTCTTTTCTAACTCCTCAAAAAAAAACATCTTTAGATAAAATAAAATATTTAATATCAGGGTGTGTGCAAGAAGTTGAGTCCACTTTTTGGCCAAAAAGTGGAAGTGTTTTCCCTGATTTTCAGTATTTGACACATTTGACCTTAAAATTTGAAGCACTTAGAGATGAAATCTTTAAAAAAGTCACTAATCATAAAATGTAGTGCTCGGAGTCTAGTTTCCAAATATGTAATTTATTTCAATACTCAGATTGTACAAATTGAGTTTCAATAGGCATTTCAATCCACTGTTTAAAAGTCATTTTTTTTTACCATACCATGCACGTACGACATCCATATTTTGACTTAAATTATCGTATTTTTCTAAATCCTTTTGGGAAAAGTTTTATGACTCACTGAACCTTGCTCTTGATTTTTTGTAATTTTTTATTGAATATTTTTTTAATTTTTATTAAATTTTGCGCTTGAAAAATCGTCATATTTTATGCATAAAGATGACTAAACTTCATTTTGATTTTTTTTTCAAATTGAAAGAATTATGCTAAGTTTGCTCTCCTGCAATCCGTTTGTCAAAATGTTATGTTGATAAAAAGTTATTAAAATAGTAAAAAACTCTGATATTTAAAGTTTATGGACCAATTTTATTAGAAATTAATTGAAAAATAGAAAAAATAATTCAATTGCAAAACAAATTACATATTTAGAATCTGCATTGTTTGATCTAAAATGGGTTTTATTTTCGTCAGAAAATTTTTGAAAAAAGGTCGTCAGCCATATGTCCAAAGTCGATATTTTTCTTTGACATTGTTAGGGCCTTCAATTTGCAGGTCAAACCAGGTTGAAGGCTTAGGTTCGGACTTCCAAAGCTTTTCCCGAACCGAAAACCTTGGCAAAAACCCGCCCACGATGCAAAACAAAATTCAAATTTTAAAAAATGGGATCCCGATTATAAAAGCGGGATCCAGTTTTAATAAGATCCCATGGGATCCCGCTTCCATTTCTAATCAAGTAATGGATCCCATTTATATGATCTGGACTCAGTTGTCTTTACAATGGTTCTCACATTGATTTGAGAATGGGATCCCTCCGACATAGACCTGATCCCATGAGTTAGTAAAATCCGATCCTGCCAATCGTGATCCTGCTAATTATAAGCGATCCCTGCTTTCATAGACGCAGATCCCGCTTATATTATTTAAAACACTGCACAATTATCACAAGAATTTCTGTAACTTCACATGTACTACCGAGCACTAAAAAATCAATTATTTTCATGGGGTTATTGTATTTATGTGTAGTCAATTTGATTTTTTGTTGATTTTACTCTAGGGAGGCATCATCTACACCCATTGTGAGTGAAGTTTAAGATATGAGTGAACACATAGATTTGTAATTTCAAGATGTAAGATACATGTTTAGGAAATACCAAGTTAAACCATTCAATATAAATGGCCTTAAATAATTGAATACAAATGATAAAATTATATGTAAGCCTCATTTATGTCTAAGGCAACATGTTATTTGAATGAAAATACAATTAAATATTGATATTGTATAATCTTGCAGGATCTTATTATTGTTAAATTTGGTTGGGCATTGGGCAATTTTGATCACCAAATTTTAAGAACTTCTTTGATCCCCTTAAGAAATGTCATATTGGAACCCCTTAAGAAAATTGAATTACGATTTAGGGTGACAGGATGGCTTAAGGGGATTTACGTCTAGTGAGAGGTCCTAGGAGAAAATGCATGGCTCAAAATGAAAATTTTGGTGAAGTTTCCCAAGGCAACCAAATTTCATTAAGAGCCTTTAAAGAAAAAATGATGGCTTTGAGGGTTTAGGGGGTTTAGACTTTTAGAGTTTAGGGTTTAAGGTAATAGGATAGCTTAAGGGGATCTACATGCTGCAAGATCCTAGGGAACAATTACATGGCATAAGGTAATTAAATTTGGTGGAGTTGCCTAAGACAACCAAATTTCATTAAGATCCTAAGAAAAAATGATGGCTTTAGGGTTTACGGTTTAGACTTTAGAGTTTATTATTTAATTAGCTAAAATGCCCAAATCCTAACTTTTAATCAACCATTAAGGGGATAATCATGTCACATCCATAGCTTAAAATTAAAATAATTCCAAATCACCAATCCAAACTCAAACTAATGTAACTTACTTCCACTTCATCAAATCTAAAATGAAATTAATAATCTATCCTAGCCATCAAATCAATTAGACTAATCATAGCCATTCATTTCCAACTTAGACCTTCAATCCAAATTCAAATTAGCATTCAATTATTCCCATCTACCTAATCAAGTCAACACAAGCCCTCCATCAACCCAACCACCTACATTTAATTCTCTCTTCCCTCTCAAATTCAAATTCAAAAATTCTCTCATGAAATTCTAGTCCTCGATTCCAAAAAAACCTAGTCCTCCATTCCTTTCCCCTCAACTCTATAAAATAATGACATCCCCAAATGTTTCCATATGATAAAATTTGTATGTATATGTTATCACATTAGAGAACCAAAGAGCAACTTCAACACATACATTTAGAGCCATAAAAGAATGTTATGGAACATATTATGCTTCTCTAATCTTTCATTATTTTATTTACCTTTCATTAGAAGTAGAGTATTGAGTTTGCACTTGCATTCTTGGTCTAGAATTTCTCTTCTACACTAAGTACAAAAATATAATATTGGATAGCTTAGTATATCTTTCTCTTCTAATATATATTCCCTAGTTCTCCTTATCCATATTTGAGTATCTTAGCATATGTGTAACACGACATGTTAATAATATATCTCATATAAATGTAGGGATGTGTCGCTAATGTCATCTTCAAACATATTTAACCAATAGGAGATACTATAAGGTATCTAATATAACTATACAACCTATACAGGTATGACATATGGTGACCTTTGGCTTTTTTTGATATGTCAAGGGTAGTTTTGCAAATATTAGTTTCTAGTGCTTTTGTGAGTTTTCACCACTTGTAAGTTTATTAAGCTACACTTTTGGGTTTTCAACCTAATAGGGATAAACCTAGTAGATTTTTTAGCTTTCCAGCCTAATGGAGATAAATCAAACCACACTTTTTGGTTTTTAGTTGCACCTATCAAGTTATTTGTTAGCTATTAAATTTACAAACATTCTAGGATTATAAGTCTACTATAAAATTTGATGTAAAATAGATTACACATTGAGCCCTATAATTTAATTACAACAATGAATAAATATAGCAACATTTAGTAGACATAATGAAAATCAAGCCATGATAGTAATATAGAGATAATATACAATGTTTAATATAGATAAGTTAAAGAATCATTTTAAAAATATATATCTATATATTCACATCATTTTTGTTTTTTCTTTAGATTTCAAATATATCCACCAATCCTCCTTATATCTTACATTAACATAAACTCAAAAAACATAGTGGACATGTACACACATATAAAACTACATTAAAATAGTGTTAGATCTTACAATTTTTCAAGGCTTATTTCATCCTCTTAGACGATCACTCTTACTAAATCATTGGCATAAATTAGATGCACACAATGGCACATTAAAGGTTTATTCCTCATGTTGGATTCCCTATTTTATATAACTATATCTTTATTATCTAATTTAAATATATCTAAGCACAAATTTCTTTTATGTAACACATTGATAATTTCAACTCATTATAAAAACCAAATACAAATTTAAAGGGGGTACACTATATTTATAAATAAGAATTTAAATACCATCCCAATCTCCATGGTGTGTCACTTGTTCACTAAAAAGCCCTTACATAAATCATCTACTTAGGTCAATCTTATCTAGATTTTTCTTAAATATTAATATTCATAAAATATGGCACAAAGCATATTGATGCATTTCTATCCTTCCACATAAATCTATATAGTATCAAAATATAGGTAATTTTATGGTTAAATTGAATCTCTCTTAATTGCCAAATAATCCATTATGATTGAGGATGGGTGGATTATTATCTAGGATCACATCTTAAAAATCCTATAGAGGTCATGTGGTATGTTTTTCTTAATACATATATTCCCATACAAACCTCTTTCCATGTATTATCAACTTGCCTATATGATAGACACCTTCCTAGATTTAAATTTCATACGATATATATGTACCCAAGTGTTTCCAATTGGAATTGCTATAATTATACTTTTATGGCATTCTAGATATTCAAAATAGTTTTCATAAATCTACCAAATAGACCCATTCTTGACATTGAACCTACATAATTTTAGGTATGTCCAATGAAAGATTAGGGTCTAGGGTTCATAAATTTCAAATGCTTTAGTGTTATGGGTTTAGATTTTACAGTTTAGGGTCTAGGGTTTAGCAAACTTAGGGTGAATTTGGGTGGCCCTTGGCATAATTTAGAGTTGCAAGTTAGTGTCAATTGGAATCGATTGTACGTGTTTAGATTTACGAATTTGTTAACTAAATTTGCAAACAAACATCAAGATAAACTTTATGAACTTTAACCATTCTTTAACATATTGATTTCTAATCTAATTATAATTTAAAATTGAAACTAAAGTTTAATATATATCATTTTTTCCATACAAAGCAAATAAAATTTAAAACATTTAAGCAATGTGAATGATTTTTTGTTGATTCCAATTTAGGGTTTTAACAAATTTTTTGTTCCAATTCAATTTAGGGTTTCAGTTTTAAACAATTAGGGTTTTTAATGAATTTTTTTTCATTTCAATTCAAACTAGGGTTTTCAAATTCAATTTTTTTCGTTTGATTTGAATTCAGGGTTTCAAAAAGCTCGATTTGGATTTGTAAATGCAATGTTTTATTTCATTTCGATCTCTAGGGTTTTGAAATGCAATTTTTTTTGTTTTGTTTCAATTAGGGTTTTCAAAATCAATTTTTTTTGGGTTTAATCGAACAATTTAAGATTTAAAAGTTAAATTTTGTTTCTAAAACACAATTCAAGGTTTTTTTTTTCATTTTTATTAAAAAACATTTAAGTTTCATTGCAAGTTTTCGTCTATTTTGACAGTTAATGAATTCTACAATAACAATTAAAAAAATGATTAAAATGTGACATAAATTAAAAAGAATACATGCTAAATTAACGTATTTCTTTTAAAATTTCAATTCAAACTAAAAAAATGCAAAGAAATGGTGTTTAGGTGGGGTACCTATAACTGTTCGTGGGGTCGCTGTCACCAACAATCACTCAGGTTCTCATTCGCAGAAGTGAAAACTGTTCTTTTTAAAAAAAATAAATAACAGTATAAAACGGGATCCCGATTTATACAACTTGGGATCCCGTTATTTATAAATCGGGATCCCGTATTTTATAAATCGGGATCCTATTTTATTAAATCGGGATCCCATTCCATCTCCATTGCTTTGGAGTCCGACGGGAAACGGGATCCCGATTTTTAAAAAGTGGGATCCTGTTTGGTCTTAGGCTCAGGATCCCGAACCGTAACGGGATCCCGATTTTTAAAAATCGGGATCCCGTTTGTTCGATGTCAATT
The DNA here is from genome assembly GCA_007258455.2 of Sequoia sempervirens. Classification (NCBI taxonomy): domain Eukaryota; kingdom Viridiplantae; phylum Streptophyta; class Pinopsida; order Cupressales; family Cupressaceae; genus Sequoia; species Sequoia sempervirens. Next base: position 35,143 of record VDFB02324935.1, read on the forward strand.
TCAATTTTTTGGCTAAGGCAAAAAACTTCCACATTTCGTGGACTCAACTTCTTGCACTTACCCATCACCATTACTTTTATGATACATAATGACCATTTTCTCCTCTTTATTTCTCCATTCTTTATATATGCTTTCTTTTTTTCTTTTCTTTTTTCAAATATAATTGTGTGAGATTCTCCCACATGTTTTTCCTTCCATGCCCCTTCCATTATAGGGTTGCAGATCTATATTTTTTCTTTCTTCTTTTCATTGTCCTCTTTGCCAAAACTCTACTTTTCTTCATTCTTCTTTTTTCTATCATCTTACAAGAGGATTTTCTTCTTGCAAAATCTCTCTATTTTATGATAGATATCCAACTCCTTTACTTCTTCAAGATAACATGCTATCCACTCTTCATGTTTTTGAACTTCATACCTTGTATCTACCACCATATTTCCTGCACATAACTTTTTCACATGCTTTTGTTTATGCTATTCAATATTTTGTATCTATATTAATTTCAAGAACATTTAATCTAGCTTAGATCTTTAAAAATTCTTCATAAAAACTTTTTTTATACATCTTTCCTTTCCATTATTCCCAAAAATATTCTTATAGGTCTTCTCATGACCCATCTCATCCTCTTCTTCGAAGACATTTTTCTAAATAGTTTCCATACACACACTATTGTTAGATGCACAGGACAACTGAGAGGGGGGTGAATCAGTTGTATACTTAAAAACATTCAAATCCTCAATATATTTTCAAACCCTTATTAACCATTAAACCCTTATCATGCATTAGCAGAATCTAAACATATGAAACAACAATGCAAACACATCAAACACATAAGGACACCAAATTTACATGGAAAACCCAAGAAGAGAAAAACCACGGTGAGGATTAGCTCACATATATATGAATCATAACACCAAATATAAGAAGGCTCACTTCCAAGGGCTCACTACCCAAAAAAATAAGAAAGGCTCACTATCGGGTGGCTCACTGCCAAGAAGAAAAAAGATAGAAGAAGACTGTAACAAATAGATTCACTATCTCAAGGCAATAGGAGAAATCCACCACTGAAACTGTATGCCATCTGCAATCTTTGGCTCACTACCTCTAACAACTTCAAGCACATTGAAAATGTAGACCCTTCTCCTCATTATGTTGGAATCATAGGCATTAAGATCACAATTAAATCACCACACTTAATAAAATTCACATCTTTCACATACATTCTATAGATCCACACTCACATCCAACAATTCACCCTACATTTATACCATCCACAACCTAAACAATCTTAATTAGGTCAGCCTTAATGAAACGTATGCACCTAAAATGTGCAACACCAAAATAGATCAGCACCAAAAACCTCCACGATGGAAATAAGTGAAGGACGACAACACTAAGGGTTAACTAGGACCCAAGTCCACATTGCCATTCTACTCAACACATTTACAATCCATGAGGTACCTCTACAAATAGTGTTAGCACACCACGTCAACCAAACCTAAACTAACACTACAAATGACCACATACATGCTTATCCAAGCCATGTGGACCATAGAACAACACTTCACAACATCCACACAACATCTTTGAATATTCCAACATCATCAAAATATTCTACAACTCTACCACAATCACCTGAAACTAAAAACACCATCATTTTGTGTAACTAGACACACTACCACAGAACACAACTCACTATCCAACCTTGTGAAACATCTCAACATCTGAAACCTCAAGGGAAGGAAGTTATAGACAATAAAAGAACATTCCAAAATTTGTAAGACAAGAAACCTTACTGTGGAGAAATGTGGAGCAATCTCATTTCTCCCAGAAAACCTTCTACACAAATAGATAAACTATCAAACACAAATTTCACTATACAATGATCTAGAACCTAAAACTTTGGATATAGAACCTCTAAACACCCCTGATCATCATATCCAAACTACACAAACACATCTTCAACCATGAAGAAATATGGAGCACAACACTAAACACACCTTTGTCACACTACACACTCTTTTATTCAAATTTTCTCAAAACCACTTGGAAACCAAGTCAACTTACTACAACTACAACTCTTATCCATTAAGACATCAATGAAAACACTAATAACAAAACCACAACACCTTCTTATCAAATCACAACACATCCATATTAGCACAAGCACTTGACAACAATCTCCCTAACTATGACAACACCAACATCCTTTCAACAACTCCAACACACACTCTCCATACATTTGACAACAATAACCAACACCAACAATTTTTGACATCAACGACAATACCAGAAACATACTTGCAACAATATCCCCCCTTGTCATTGATGGAAACACCAGCTCTCTGAAAGACCATCAACAACAAAAGCAACCAATAACAACTCTACAACAAGTAGCACTCCCCTTGACTGGGACAACTCTTCATACTCTCATTCTTTTGCTCCTAAACATTCTCTCCCCCTATGGTATTCAAACCATATTCTTTTCTACACTATGGTTTTTCAACCACTCTAATTATCTCCCCCTTTGGCATCAATGGAAAAGGGACATAGAGTCATCCAAATCTCTTTCCTTTATTGAATTATTTTTCTCTCACCCTTTGACAACATTCAAAGGACAATACTTACACCTTTCACACATCATCTACATAGAATCTTTCCTTTTGACATCTACATACACCACTTTGACAACACTTGCAACACTAGCAAGCAATTGCACTCTCACCCTTAGGGGCACAAAATATTCTCCATTTGATTGTACCAACAACACTACTACCTACTCCCACTGAGAGGTACCCTTCATTAACATTAGTCTAGGACCAAGAATGTATCTTGAAATGCTTCCCGAATAGATGCACACACTTATGCATCTAATTGAAAGGAGGGAAAATAACTCCTAGAAATTTTTCTAGAGATACTCAAAGGTATCTTTAGGAAGAGCCTTCATGAAAATACCTGCAACCTGATCCTTAGTAGGCACATACTCCAACTTCATCTCATTCTCTGCAACTTTCTCCCTTAAGAAGTGAACTGGATTGAGATATTTTTTTTCCCTGAATGAATTACTGAGTTCTGTGAGATATTGATAGCACTTATATTATCACATAAGATAGAAATAGGTTCATCATATGATACTTTGATATCCTTCAATGTTTTCTTCATCCACAACACCTATGTGTAGCATGATGTTGCAATATATTCTGATTCTATAGTAGATACTGACACTAAATCTCACTTCTTACTCAACCATGAAACCAATCCATTTCCAAGAAAGAAAGCACCACCACTTGCACTTCTTCTATCATCTGCACATCCTACCCAATCTGCATCTGTATATGCACCTAAGGAGAATTCAGTATCCTTTGGATACCACAAACCATAGTCTAGAGTACCCTTCAAGTATCTAAATATCCTCTTCATTGTTGCAACATGAGATTCTATGGGATCTTCTTGGTATCTAGACACAAGAAAAACTACATGCATGATATCTGATCTAGTAGTAGTTAGATATAGCAATCCACCAATCATTGATCTATATTTTCTTTGATCAGCCTTAAGAGATTCATCATTTTTTCTCAACTTGCAAACAGTAACCATAGGAGTACATACCAATTTATAATCCTCCATTCCAAATGTCTTTAACATTTCCTTGAAATATTTTGACCATGAAATGAAAATACCTTTTTTGGATTGACTGATTTGTAATCCAAGGAAGAAATTCATCTCCCCAGACATTGACATCTCAAACTCTTTCTGCATTTCCTTTGAAAAATTCTTGCACATACCTTCATTTCCTCCAAAGATAATTTCATCCACATACACCACCATAATCAGGATTTGTTCTCCTTCAATATTGAAGTAAATATTTCTATCTGCAGTACCTTTTCTAAATCCTTGCTGCAACAAATACTTATCTAACCTTGCATACCAAGCTCTAAGAGCTTGTTTGAGTCCATACAATTCCTTCTTCAATTTGTAGACCATATTAGCATTATCTGGTAAATGAAATCCTTCTAATTTTTCAATGTATACCTCTTCTTCCAACTCACAATTCAAGAACGTAGACTTTACATCCATCTGATATACTTTGAATTCTTTATATGCTACAAAAGACAAAAACATTCTAATGGATTTCATCCTTTCCACAAGATAAAATATCTCCTCAAAATCTATTCCTTCTACTTGTGAGTAGCCCTTACACACAAGTCTATCCTTGTTTCTGATAAATTTTCCATCCTCATTTAGTTTGTTATTGAAAACTTATTTACTTCCTATCACATTCTTATTTGCAGGTCTTGGGACCAATTCCCAAGTCTAATTCTTCTCAATCTGTTCCAATTCTTCCTCCATAACTTTAATCCAATTCTCATCTTTGCATGCCTCAATCTCTATTTAAGGTTCCACCTCTGAAAGTAAGTAGAATTTACTTGTTCCTCTATCAAAGAAAATTTTCTCCTTGCCAACACGCCTTTTCTATTATCTCCAATGATCTAATCTTCAAAATGGTTCTTTTGCACATACTTTGGAGTCTTAGGGATCTTTTTTGGAGCTTTTTCCTCTTCAACTATGATCTATTTTTCCTTCTCGTCATCCTTTTCCTCTTCACTACAAGGAGATTAATCAAATTCATATCCTTCTATCAGTACAAAACTATACAATGGTTCTTCATCCACCTTAACACTTGCACTTTCAACAATCTTCTTCAACCTTTTATTATAGCACCAACAAGATTTTCTTCTTGTAGAGTATCCAAGGAAGATTCCTTCATCAAATCTTGCATCAAAATTTCCTAAGTTTTCTTCATCTCATTGGATATAGCATTTTCTTCCAAAAAATTTGAAATACTATACAGTAGGAGGTTTACCATACCATAACTCAGGGAGTCTTTGAACTATTCACTCTTTCTTGATCTTCGTTAAGAATGTAGATTGCAACATGAATTGCTTCTCTCCAATAGACATCCAACAAATTTTCTTCCTTCGTCACTGTTCTAGTAGATTCTTGAACATTTTTATTCTTCTTCTCCATAACTCCATTGTATTGAGGAGTCCTAGGAACTAGCAAATTCCTCTTCATTCCATGATCTTAACAAAAAAATATTTGAAACAAAGAAAATTAGGTTCCTTAAAATGAGGGTTCACCAATAATTTACTAAAAATAGAATGGGAAAAATGGGGTGTAATGAACCTATCTTTCTCCTATTTCATTAGAAAATGAAATCCCCCAATGGTAGGATTGACTTTCAACCCTAGGTGAGTCAAACCAATTGGAGATCTTGTAAATTTCCTTATGATTGAGGATGGGGTCAAATTTTTCTAAACAAAACTCTTGAGAGATAAAAATAAAATAGTAAATGAACTCAAATATGCAATGTAAGACTTGAATTGTGTAGACGAAGCATAAATCTAGCAAAAACAACAAATTTCTAATAGATTTGAAGAAGGTAAGACACTAAAAACCTGTCACCAAAATTTGTTGCTAAGTGTCCCAAAATGTCGCAAAGCATCCTTGTATATAAATTTTCCCCAATTTTTGGGAGCCTCTAGTGATGGATTTGAGATTCCTTTTCCCATAGGATTCACTACAAAAATGTTAGAAATGAATTCAGGATTTGAGTTTTTGTGGTCTTGACAACTTTTGGTGACAACTTTTGCAATTTTTCACTTTTGAGATCTTCAACTTCAATCCTTTCTTCAACCTAAGATCTGCTAACACACAAAGAGAGGGAATTTTTTTTATTTTTGGTGAATAGGGGTTTCCTTGGTCAAACCTAGTTTTGGTAATTAAACCTTGAAATGAAATAATGATAAAGAGAAGGAATGATGAATGAACACTAGCTTGTTGTAACTCACCAAACCCTTGAATGGATATCTTTAGAGGACTGAAGTCTAACACATCTCTTTAAGGTCTTGATCTTGCATGAAATGACTTGATTTATGATGGATCTTGATGCTTGAATCTTGACTTGAGTGTTTGAAACACAATGTTAGCCCCAAAAACATACATGAACAAACATAAACTTTGACATCATGATAGGATATTGAAATGCTATTGTAGATGATTGCTAAATCTACTCTTCAATTCTCTTGATAATAATATTTTATCTTGTGAAAGTTTCGTTAATGCTAGATTTTTCCTTAGTCTTGAATTGATAAAAAGACTAGGTATTTATAGGTGATTTTCTAATTTCTCAAAAATTAAAATTCAAAAGCTGATAGTTGCAACCTAAATTGGATCATAAAAATACTACCAAAAAAATATTTCAAATTGGTTTATGGAATTTAAATGGGACCCATTTTCCCTTGGGCGAATGGGTCTTGGGACCTAAATCTAGGACACACAATTTTCAAGGTGTTTAATTTGATGTTTGCAATTGTTCAATACAATTTTCCCCTTTCGGAAAATAGGATTAATTAGACTTTTAAATGCATAATTGGGCCAATTGGAGGCTTAATTAAGTCCAATTTAATTAAGGGACCCAAACATAGTGTGAAAATGTAAAGGTGTACATTTTTCTATACTACATTTAGCCCCCACTTTAGTGAGAGGATGAGCCCTATGCTCAAACTCACACTAAAGTAGACAAATATACGTCAAGAGGGGTCCAAGTGTACAAATGTTGATGGGATAGAATGAAAAATATCAAGGAGGTGGTCAAGCCACTAGGATCCAAGATCCCATTGCAAACCAACATAATCACAAAGGGACACACATTAATGTATGATATGAAGTAGCAAGACAAGACACACAAACATACCATGTCAAAATTAATGAGAGGAAAGAAAGATGGACTTGTTGGAAATACAAGGGAAGACAACTAAGAGGGGGGTGAATTAGTTGTCACAAAAATTATACAAATTAAACTTATTCTCAAATTTGATAGATAAACATGAAATCATAAGCCATCACCACATCAAATCACACATAACACCAAGATTTTTATGTGGAAATCCTGTTAGGGGAAAAACCATGGTGGAGGTTAGTCGACAAGATTATACCTTGTTAAAAGTATAAAGAATTATAAATGGGAATGCACATGCATTCAGGCACACTACCTAGAGCTCACTACTCAAATACAAAAGGCTTACTGCCCAAAGGAAGACACACTATCTTACAAAAACATTCGGATTACATTCACAAGATTTTGAACTGAGAAAATAGCATCTGCTAATGCTTAATTACAATTCTAGTTAAGCACATAAACATATGCTCACTCACTCACTCTTCTTCACACTCTACCTCTACCTTTGAATGATTAGAACATTATTCACGCATAGGACTTGCACACCACTACATTACATGCCTTCAAATGGTATAAACAATCGCACATATATATCCACGACTAAGAATAATATCATCTACATGTCAACTTCAACAAAATAAAAAACATGTACAAACTGTCAGCTCAATTCAATAAAAAAATTTCAATGCGCACCAACCAATGTTGGCCACAACATAGTGAAGACCCAAAATAACATCCTTAAACACAAAACACCTCCAAAAACTATGCCTCAAAGATCCACAACATGCTACAATCACCTTGTCGGCCATGATCATGAAAAACATGAACTCAAAGAAGAAAATCACCAATCACGAGCACAACGATCAATGCGGATGTACAACACCGATAGAGCATGATCTATAAACATCTAGGAGAATCATGAATCACCACAGAAGCATTCACAACAACTCAACTTACTAGAATCATATCATCTTCTTTCAGGAACACCAACTGAAGCAACAGAATAACTGTCAGAACACAGATACTCATAACTCAATCAAATCTTCATGTGGATCTCTGAGAATTCACATGGATAAACTAGATATAATAAAAAAAAAACCCTTTAATCCACAACCTTTTATCATCAACATACTGTGCTAGCCAACATACTGAAATTCAATGCACCACTGACAACCTGCAACTTATTTTATTTCAATTTTCTCAATATCCTTGACATATACAACCTTAAAGACATTAATTCCAATAGTGTTGACATCAATGACAACCACATATCAGAAATATCCAACAATCTCCCCCTTTGGCATTGATGGAAACACATGATGTGAAAACACCATCAACATAACTTTCTCTTAGCACTTTCTCCCCCTTAGATTTTGACTCTTCTCCCTAGATAATTCACAGTTTTTCACAACTCTTCTCCCCCTTTGACATTAATGACAAAGATACAAATTTTCTTTCTCCACACAAGCTTTGAACCACATTTTTGAACATTTGACTACTCCCCTTGAGTAGCAGCCACCACAACATCAATCTACATCATAAGATATGACTATGAAATGCACGAACTGATGGAAGTCAGTGCATCTTAGTTTTGAATAGGAGGGGTAATCACCCCTAGTTTCCTTATGAGATACTCAAAAGTATCCTTAGGCAATGGCTTTGTAAAGATATCTACAATTTGTTCCTTAGTGGGTGTGATAGGTCGAAATAGGTGTTAGAAAACAAGCAACAATTTAAAGAGCACAAATAAACAACTAAAACAACCTACACTTCGAGATTAGCCTAAGTTGGAAACAAAACAAGACAAAGCCACGAAATAGAACTTTATACCTTGCGTTGAGTCGATCCTTTGGTTGGCCCTTCGATTTTGAATGTGTATGCTCCTTAGATGACGAAAGATGTGTGATATGAGATGCAAATGATGCTTGGAAACATAAAAAAAGCTAAGTGTGGATTGAGAAATAAAACTGCAAGAGTTTGGCTACACAAAAAAATCTCCCAAAATGAGAGAAAAGAAGGGGTATTTATAGGATTTTTGGGAAGTCCTAGGGGAAATGGACGGTCAAGATTGATCCACCAAACATCAAGATGTAGGGCTAAGGTGAGTTGAGAACTCACAAGCCCTCACATCTTGACATGTGGCATGTGATGAAGCCCTAAAAGATGAAGTGGACATGAGGTGGAAGGAAAAGGACATGACATGGAGAGGGGTACAAAGTACCTTGGGATTGGACAAGATCTCCTCATAAAGGAGGTCCTTGTCCCCATGTGGGTGAGAGGACATGTGAGGAATTAAAAATTCCTCAAATATTCTCATGGGGATGAGAGAAAGAATAAAAAAAGAATAGAGGACATGTGGGGAGAAGTGAAGGAATTAAAAATTCCATTTAGGTGCCTTGGGGGATTAAAAGGTGAATTAAAAATTCACATGGGGAAGGGGGATGCCTTGTCCAAAAGGAGAAAGCCTTTAATAAGGTTGACTCAAGGACATGTGCCATAAATAGGATGAGGATTAGGTTAGGCTAATCAAATGATTAAGGTTGTGCAAGTACTTAGTTAGATAGACTAATGACTGATTAGAGGCAAGTGGGAAATTATGGAGGATGTGACCTTAATGATGATTAAGGGTGTGCACATGCTAACCCTAGTTAATTAGAAGAAGATGAAGTAATTAAAATGGATTAGGGACCAACTTGCAAAAGTTGGAGGATGTGACCATGAGAGAGAAAAGATGAATTAAAAATGCATTTTAATTCAAAAGGGGAATATGACTAAATTAAATAAAAGGGGATATTTATTTAATTTAGAGGAGAAAAAGGGGTAAAGTATCAAATTAAATACTTTAGGACCCTTGTGCGAGATGCAAGATATTAATTAAACAAATGGCTTTAATTAATATTGTCAGAGGGGATGAGCAACCGGATGAATCAAGGAGACGCATTTGATCATATGGAAGTGATCAAAATTGGACGTCTACATTTTGCCCCTCTTCGAAAGACTATTAGAATAATAGGGTTTCGAAGAAAAACAGGATGCAGATGACTTTGTAGAGGGAGAGACCAGAAAAGAGATGCCCTAGCATGGGGAAACGCACGTGAGCTGCCCTGGACGAAGGGAAAGCGGAGAGGATGCCCCGGTCAAGAAAAGGTAGTGTTAGAGCTATGGATTAGGAGGAAATGGTATGGTATGCCCCCTCGAGAAGGGGGACGGGGGAGGAAAAAGGAGCCCCGGGCAACTTCTCGAAAGTATAGAGTGGTACGTGTTGTTGGAAAGAGCACGGAAAAACGAGAAAAACGGCGCTTGAACGGAGTCAATCGGAGATACAGTGTGCAAATGGCGGCCCCGAGAAGAAAGAGCTTGGATGAATTAATTGAGGTGATTTTTGGTTAAAAAAATGAAAAAAAGACCATGTGGTGGAAAAAAGAAAAGGGGATAAAAGGTAATTGGGGATTCACTTTGGGCCCATTGTGACAGCTGGCAAGTGGAGAACGAGGAGAGAGAGACGAAGAGGCGAGCGAGAGTGGACATCATGCCGGAGTACGACAGTGACGTCATCACCGGGCGGACGAGAGACGGATATTTTTCACCCATTGCGCAGTACCCCGCCAGGTTAGCTCAAAACCAACTGTGGATTTTTATTTTTTATTGTTTCGGCATTTTGGCACGTTTTTCGAAAAATAAAAACATGGGTTTTGGCGGGCGCCAAAATCAAAATG